>CAMZMU010000111.1:13943252-14108010 GCA_947311845.1 Poa pratensis
AAATGCCGCCACTCTGGCCGAGACAATCCGGATTGCGGATAGCTATGCACTGGTGATCCGACCTTTGCTGAACTCGGGAGAGCCGAGTAGATACCCGGTGAATAACAGACCCGGCCAGTCAGCAGAACGATCGCCAGGACTTCGGTAACAAGAAGAGAGAAGCCGGATTACCGGTATGGCTCAAACCAGTTGCAGCGGTAAACCAAGACCAGCCAGATGCCGGCATAGCCAGCGTCCGAAGTTCAATGGCCCAGCATGGGGCCAGAATCAAGAAGGGAAGAGGCCATGGGGTGGACCAGAAGCCATCCTTAACTTATGAGGCTATGTTGGATGGGCCTTGCAGTTTCCACACCCAAGACATCCGCAGGCCTGCAAACCATACAACTCGGCAGTGCAGCTGGTATCAGCGCACAAGGGGAGGAAGGAGCCAGAGCCGGAGGAAATCAAGGGGGCACCTCAGAGAATTCCGCCGAGGCAAAACTGCCGCTTACGGAGCAAATGCTATCCCGGTGATTCCGCCAGTTCCGAGGCAAGCAGATCGAAACCTGTGAATCAGTGAATGTCGGAGGGAACAATAACAACACTGGTCCCAGCAGGCAGGAGAGTATCCCCAGGAGATTTACAGAGAAGCTCATCAGAGCTATGTGTATTTGTGACCGAGCCAACTGACAAGAAGAGCTTGCATCGGCGTGCACTGGAGTGAACGCAGTTATGCCGTGCCGAAGTATTTGCACTGGTCCGAGCAAGAAATCACTTGGAGCAGAAGGATCATCCCCGAGTTATGCCAACTCCGGGAGGTTATGCATTGGTGTGGATCCGACATTCTTCGGACCACACTCAATATTCGGTTCACCCGAGTTCTCATTGATAATGGGAGTGCTATCAATATCATGTACCGAGACACCATGGTGAAGATGGGTATCTCGGCAAACATGCTGCAACCGAGTCTACACACTTTCATGGCATAGTGCCAGGTGTTTCATGTGCACCTATGGGCAAAATTTGGGTTGATGTGTTTTGGCACCAAGGACAACTGCCGAACTGAGAGTATCAGTTTGAGGTAGTGGACCTCGAAAGTCCATACCATGCTTTACTCGGTAGGCCTGCATTGTCCAAGTTCATGATATCCACCCATGTGGGTTACCTCAAGATGAAAATGCCGGGTCCTAATGGCATCATCACTATCTCGGGTGATTACAAGCGTGCACTGGAGTGTGCCTCGGCTGGATCGTGCTTAGCCGAGTCACTGATTATGCTGCAGAGAGAAGAAGATCATGAAGGTGGGCATTGGCTCAGTCCGCGCAACTCGGTATGCCGGGTATGGCTAACCCGGAGCAGAATGCAACTTTCGAGGTGCCAAAGGAGACCAAGAAGATCAATGTTGACCCGGCATGTCCGGACCACAACGTCATCATTGGTACCGGGTTAACTGAGAAATAGGAAGGCGAGCTCAGTCACTTCCTCCGTGAGAACCGGGATATCTTTGCATGGTCAAATCAGGACCTGCCAGGTGTTCCGAGGGAGTTGGCTGAGCACTCTTTGTTCGTCAGACCGGATATGAACCGGTGAAGCAACCTATGCGACGTCTCTCGGATGAGAGGAGAAAGTGATAGGTGATGAACTGGCCAGATTACTTGCATCTGGTTCATCATGGAAGTGCTGCACCCGGACTGGTTGTCTAACCCGGTCCTGGTGGAAAAGAAAAAGATGACCCGAATGTGGCCATTGTGTGGCGTATGTGTATTGATTACACAAACTTGAACAAGGCATGTCCTAAGGATCCATTCCCGCTGCCTCGGATAGATCAAGTGATCGATTCCACAGCCGGTGTGAGCTGTTATCCTTTGTAGATGCTATTCTGGTTTTCACCAGATACCACTGAACCCTGCTGATCAAATGAAAACTGCTTTTATCACCCCGTATGGGGCTTATTGCTATCGTGTCATGACCTTTGGTTTGAGAAATGCTGGTGCCATCTTACCAGATGTATGCAAAAATGCTTGCATGATCAAATAGGAAAAAATGTGCAGGTGTATGTCGATGACATTGTCATCAAGTCTAAGGAGAAATCACTCTGATTGATGATCTCGAGAAACATTTGAGAATCTAAGGAAATTCCGGATAAAACTTAACCCGGACAAATGTACTTCGGTGTGCCGGCAGGCAAATTATCGGTTTCCTCGTGTCAAGCCGAGGTATCGAGGTGACCCGACAAAAATGTGCTATTGAAAGCATGAGGTTACCGACATGTCTCAAAGACGTGCAGAAATTCACTGGATGTTTGGCATCTTAAGTCGGTTTGTTAGCAGGTTGGGAGAAAAGGCATTGCCTTTGTATCAACTCATGAAGAAAACAACCACTTGTGTGGACCCCGCAAGCAGATGCGGCGTTCACCGAGTTAAAAAAGATTGGCAACTGCGCCGATACTGGCTTCACCATTACCAAAGAGCCGATGTTGCTCTACATTGCAGCCACAAACCGGTTGTGAGTGTCGTATTGGTAGTGGAGCGAGAAGAGATGGCAAAACTGTGCAAGGCCAGTGTATTACCTGAGCGAGGTGATCTCGTTATCCAAGCAGAACTACCTCACTACCAGAAGATGACATATGGTGTCTATCTGGCTGCTAAGAAGTTGAAACATTACTTCCAAGAGCATTCAATCACTGTGGTGTGTGAGGCTCCTATCTCGGAGATCATTGGGTGTAAAGATGCAACTGGCCGAGTAGCCAAGTGGGCTATCGAGGTGTCCCCTTACACTCCTCACTATGAAAGAAGAGATGCCATTAAATCTCAGGCACTGCCGGATTTCTGGTGGATTGGGCTGAAATGCAATATGAGCCACCATTGCCTGACTCCAATTACTGGAGAATGCACTTTGATGGTTCAAGACAAAAATTGGTTTAGGTGCCGGGGTAGTCCTTACCTCGCCAAAGCATGATCACTGAGATATGTGTTGCAGATTCATTTTGCGGCATCTAACAATGTGGCCGAGTATGAGGCACTTGTTCATGGGCTAAATGTGGCCAAAGAAATTGGTATTCGCGGATAGAATGTTTCGGAGACTCGGATTTGGTGGTGCAGCAAGTCTCGGGAAATTGGGATGCTTTAGACGCCAACATGGCGTTGTATCGGTTTCATGTCCAAAAGATCTGGGTTCTTTGAAGGTTGCGAGCTCACGCATATACCTCGGGCTGAAAATGACGCGCCGATGTACTGTCCAAGCTAGGTTCATCCCGGGATCCAATTCCACCCGGCATAGCCTTGGAGCATTGAGGAAGCCATCAATCAAACCATCGCCGAGTCCGAGTCAATTTTATCCCGGCAAAACCGGAGTCTGGTGCTGTTCCCATGGACGTCGATGTCGGATGCATTTGGGAGAACCCGGGGACTGCTTGGCAGAACCCGGGGACTGGTTACTCTATCTCGAAGAAGTAATGTCGGTTGATCTCATGGAGGTGGATGATCCGGTCTTTCCTGTGCGTCCTGTGCCGGAGTGGGCACAACCAATAATGGCATTATATGATGGATGGGAGTTTGCCAAGTAATGAAGTTGAAGCTAGGCAAGTGCAAAGAAGATCCAAGGCATACACCATCATCAACCACGAGTTATACAAGAGAAGTGTGACCGAGGTACTGCAGCGCTGTGTCGAGCCGCAGGAAGGGCAAGAGATGCTCCTGGAAATTCATCAGGAGAATGTGGTCATCATGCTTCATCAAGAGCCTTGGTGGCTAAGTATTCCGGCATGGGTTTTATTGGCCCAGTGCTTTGACCAGGCAGAAGATATCGTCGAAAGTGTGAGGGATGTCAGGTTTGCTAAAAAGATCCACCTGCCAGCCTCGGCACTCAAGACAATTCCAATCACTTGGCCCTTTGCAGTTTGGTGCTTGGATATGGGGAGAGATTCAGGCCAGCCCGAGGTAACATGACTCATATGCTGGTGATGGTGGACAAGTTCACAAGTGGATCGAGGTAAAGCCAATCCGGAAGTGTGATGGTCACACAGCTGTGACCTTTTTGAAGGACATCATTTTGAGATATGGTTACCCCATAGCATTATCTCGGATAATGGCACAAACTTTGCTGTGGGAGAGTTTGCTCGGTTCTGTGCGGATAAGAGAATTCGGTTGGACATAGCCTCGGTGGCACACCCTGAGGCAAATGGGCAAGTGGAAAGAGCAAATGCATTGGTGTTAGCCGGTATCAAAGCCCGGTTGATTGAACCACTGTTGCGAACTCG
Source organism: Poa pratensis (assembly GCA_947311845.1). Lineage (NCBI taxonomy): Eukaryota > Viridiplantae > Streptophyta > Magnoliopsida > Poales > Poaceae > Poa > Poa pratensis. Next base: position 13,947,490 of record CAMZMU010000111.1, read on the forward strand.
GGATGTTGGATAGAGGAGATACCAGCGTTGTGGGGTCTAAGGACCACACCAATCGATCAACTGGCTATACGCCATTTTTTCTGGTCTATGGAGCAGAAGCGGTTCCGACCGACATGGAATATGACTCGCCGAGAGTGGCGCTGTACACTGAAACCGAGGCAAGAAGCTCGGGAAAATGATGTTGATTTGCTCGAAGAAGCACGAGAACTGACCTTATCTCGGTCAGCTATTATCAGCAAAATCTCCGACGCTATCATAGCCGGAAGATCAGCCTCGGGTATTCCGAGAGGGAGATTTGGTGTTGAGGCTAGTGCAACGCAAAGCAGGCCGACACAAGTTGTCACCTCCATGGGAGGGACCATTCATTGTGAGCAAGGCTCTGCACAATGATTCATACTATCTTATAGATGCACAGGCACCGAGGAAAAAATGTGATGGACAAATCGGAGAGGAGACCAAAAGACCCTGGAATGTAGCTCTACTCGTCCCTTTTACTCATAAGGGCGCAGTGTATGTATCTCGGTTTTCCTTTGAATAAAATGCCGGCACTCCGAAAAGAAACTCGGGGACTGCCTTTGTATATGCTTGTGTTTTATCTCGGTTTTTTCTGTGTTGTTCATATGTCGGATGATTTTGAGACCTCGTTTCAAAGTTCAAGTAATGTATGCTATTTTGTTGTGATCTTGTGACTCGACTGACGAACGCCGAAATGGCAGTCAAGAGCAGAGGTTATGGTATATGGTAAACATGAAAATGGACTCGGGGACTCGGTCCTAAAAAGATCCGACATATGTCGTTTACTAACCCGGTTTTTCGTTCCTTTTCTTGTGTCGGATGACTCTAAACCTTACCTCAAAATTTACAAGTATTGTATGCTATAATGATTGATCTTGTGACTCGACTGTCGAAAGCCTAAATGGTAGACAAGAGCAAAGATTACTAAGTATAGTAAACAAGAAAGTAAACTCGGGGACTTGGTGCAAAGTGATACGGCATTAAGCTTGTCTTGTTGAACTAATATGATAAGAGTAGCACGGAAAGTAGCACTGCGAGTACTTAAACGTATATTTACATTGCACCCGGCATTCCGGGGATTTAATAGTTCAAGTTTGATAAGCTTAGGCAGCTGCCTCGGAGGAGCTCGGAGCAGTTGGAGCGGTGCGAGGCTGGGAGCAGTCTCGGCGGCAGAAGAGCTTCAGTGGTTGGAGCAACCTCGGGAGTTGGAGTGGCTGCCGAGGCACAGCAGTGTCGGTTACCGGCTTCTCAGAAGTCTCGGTTACCGGCTTCTCTGAAGTGTCTCGGTCAGCCGGTCGACTTGGCATGTCGGTGCAGCCGGCTTGGCAATGTCGGTTGCTCAGCAGCAGAAGTCGGTTGCTCGGCTGCAGCAGTCTCGGTCGCTCCGGCAGTGGCAGGTCGGGAGTCTCGGCCTCGATCTCCTCATCGATGTCATCTTCTCGTCCCTCTTCATCATCCTGGTCATCTTCTTCGTCATCCGAGTAGGCGGGACCCGGGATGAAGTGTCGGGTGGGAGCATAGCTGGCCATGAATTTGGCTGCATCTTTGCGGCTCTCTATCAGTGTCGGATCGGAGGTCCATTTGGAGCCTTGGCGCAGGGAGCGCACGGCGTTGAGGTTGATGGACTCGTACCAGGAGAGCACAAAGGTCAGTGCTTGATCAGCTCCGGCACGAGCTGCTGAGATCTCCACTCTCGGACCTGGCCTCGGCCCCGACAGACACTTGGATAATTCTTCAATGCTAGCCGGAGTTGAGATCCTGGCCATAAGGCTCGGTAAGCTTTGATACCATCAAGAAGATCCAGGCCAATGGCCTTCAGAGGAGAGATGCGAGCATTCAGAGCAGTCAAGTGATCTTCAATATCCCATTCCTCCGGGATTGGGCCAGCCTCGGCTCTCTTCGCTCGTGCCTTGCGACATGTTGGTGCAGCAGCAGCTTTGGAGTGGGCGAAGTGATCTGAAGATAGAAAAGCTATCACCGAATTGAGTTATTACCGGCATATCTTAATGTCGGTACAAGCAATAGAAACAAAAGAAAGGATAAAGAAACTTACTGTCCATCTCCTTTTCAGCCGGGTGAGCTCGCGGAGCCAGATGTCGGATTTTGCCTTGAGGGCATCCAGTTCTCTTGAGCGAGGTAGCGCGAACCTCGGTCGCCTCGAGGTTTCCTTGCTTTTGCGCAGCTTCCTCCTTTGCATCAGGCCTGCTCAATGCCGGTTTTCTCGCCCTGAACCCGAGCAAGTTCCTCCTGGAGCCGAGACACTTCCTGTCGTTCCTTCTGGAGGGCAGTGGCGTGCGCGTTTTCCTTGTTCTTCAGCGTCTCCTGAAGTTGCTTGTGGGACCTCTTGAGTTTATTGTGGTCCAGAAGCAGCTTCCGAAACACGGTGGTCCGGGCGTTGGTGCAATCCTGAAAAGAGCAAAGATTAGTATAATTTTTGAAGGTTCATGCCGAGTAAAGCTGAATGTCGGATTTTTTGAAGATTCCTGCTAAGTAAAACTCGACAAGAATCTCGGGGACTGGATGTTGGATTTTTTGAAGATCCTAAGTGTCGGATTTTTTTAGTCTAATAATGGAAATGTTGTGAAGATTCACGCCGAGTGATCTTTACTCGGGTAAGCGCAGATCACTCAACCCGAATCTCGGGGACTGGGGATTGTGTATGTTTATCATCTATGGCAAAGGAAATAAAAGTCTGGCTGAGGAAAAAATACCTCGGCAAGCTTGGCCTGAGCAAGCGCACTGGGACCAGCTGGATGTGGAGTGACCGGGTTCGCGAGGAACCTCGCTTGTGTCGGCGGCATTCCAGTCCATGTGTACTGCTTCTCCGAGCCTAAGCTGTGTCCACTTTGAGTTCGGAGCTGGGGTAAAACCCAGCTGCTACTGGTAACTCGGGAGACAGAGGTGGTGAGAGCTTGGTGCTCCGGGGTAGTGGTTGGAGTCAACACCACTTGTCTCTCCGGATTGGCGAGTTGTTTCCCGGTGCTCACTTGGCTCTGTGCCGGCTTGGCTAATGGAGTAGCTTTCCGAGTTGCTAACTCGGTGGACTTGGTGGTGGACTTCGGCCGGGGCGGCTGCTTTGGTGCTGCTGTTGCTGTTGAGGTTGATGTTGGTCCTGTTGCTGCTGCTGCTACTGCTGTTGTTGTTGCTGTGGTTGCTGTTGGTGCGGCTGTTGTTGTGGTGGTGGTGGTTGCTGAAGGCCCAGGTCACCGAAGTGTCGCCCGCGGAATGTCGGTTTCCGTGGTGGGGGCACCGGAGCTAACATCCTCGTCGAGGACCACGACCTCGGGAGTGACAGAGGAAGTGGCGGGTACCCCGGAGTCACGTGGCCGAGGTTCGACTGTACTCGGAAGGGGCGAGCGCATAGAAGAGGCACTCTGGTCGACTTCAAGGGGCGCACTGCATCAAACAAGAAAAAGTCTTATGTCGGGGAAAGATTATCCGACAGAAGGAAAAAAGGAAGTAAGCTTGTGTCGGCAAAGAATATCTTACCCTTCAGTAACTGGCGGTGTTTTCTTGCCCTTCTTCGGCTTAACCGCTCCTCTCTTCTGTCGCTTCGCCTGCGGTGCTGCTGGATCCGAGGATGTGGAGGTCCCGGTTTTTGAGGTACCGGTCTCTGCACGCTTGCGAGATGCCACTTGTTTGCCCGAGGTAGCAGGGCGTGCACTCGGGCGGAGCCACCGGGTTAGTTGATGCCGAGGCTGGGTGAGCATATGCGATGGACGAGCGTTAATTACCTCTAGCATTTCACAATCATCATCATCTGACCAATCGGATTGAGGCTCGGGCTCGAGCTTACCGAGGTAGGGGCGCCAGCTCTCGGTATTGGCAGCTGATCCTCGTCATCCAGGTCTTCTACCTCGGCGACGTCCGGGGCAGGTATGTCTTGGCCCCATTTGGTGAGGGATCCTCTCCATCTTCAGTCTTTTGCCGGGTAAACCTCTGCAAGCCTGAAGCAGTAAAACCGAGTTACTTTATGAGAGGATTATGGGGCCGGCATAAGAGTTATCTCGGTAGAAAAAAGTATGTCGGTGCAAGTTGCAAGGTTACTTACTTGCTCCGGAAGCCGAGTTCTGTTATGAGGTTCTAGACCCCATTCCCATTCCTCGGTCATCAGCGTGCGGGCAATTGCCTTGACACGTCTTCTGATCTCGGCTTTGTTCAGCTCGTGGGTGCTGATCCGAGTTGGATCATACTGGCCACTCATGTGGCAGATCTTGTGAACTCGGTCTTGAAGGGGGGGGAAACTCGGCGGCTGACGAAGGTCCTCAAGAGATCATCGCTCGTTAGGCCTGCCTTCACCAGCTCCTCCACGACCTTGTGGATCTGGTTGATCTTGATGTTCAGGTCCCTCGGGTTGAGGGACCAGTTAAACTGTTCAGTGGGGTGGCGATGTTGAATAGCGGCAGGTTCAGAAAGTCGGCATTGTCTGGGCTGTCCGGGTTCTTCACGTAGAAGAACGTGCGCTGCCATTTCCGGCATGACTCCAGCCCTTGAATCCGAGTAAGATGGAACCCCTCCGAGGTATGATGGTAGCAGCTCCGCACGGGTCATCTCCTTGGGGAAGTTCTTGTTCTCCGGATCCGGGACACTTTGCTTCCGGAGTTGGAAGTACTTGGCCCAGAGCTCAACAGTGGGCCAAAGTCCGAGGTATCCCTCGGAGAAAGAAACACACGCAGAAAGCGTGGTAATGGCATTGGCTGGAAGGTGGTGAGGTTGAAGCCGGAATCGATCCAAGAAGGATCGGAAGAACTCGCTCGCCAGGAGTCCAAAGCCGCGCTCGAAGTGCGCGACAAAGACCACGAGCTCGCCGGATTTCAGCTTCGGCTCGCCTCTGAACCGGGAACCCGGCATATCACTTGTGCCGGAATGCGCTTGGTCCGGACTAACCAGTTTATCTCGTCCTGGGTTACGTCGGAACCCTCCCATCCGGCACGCTCACCCTCTTCAACGACATCCTCGGCAGCTCCGGAGTATGGCTGGATGACATCTCGGAAGGGATCTGCAAAAGAGGCACAGAGGAACCGAGATAAGTATCTCGGAATATTTGGGCAACAGAGGAACCGAGGTAAGTATCTCGGAATATTTGGGCAATAGAGGAAAGTGCATAAGTGGCGGGAAACACAATTCTGTGGCTAAGTGTTTGGCGGAAAGATCTACGGGGAAAAATAAATAGAGGATAAATGCAAGAACATGTGAGTTGAAACTTAGGAAGATCCGCGGAGAAACTATTGCAAAGTTGTTAAGAGGCACGGTGAAGAAGATCTAAGAGGGATCTAAGCAACTAAGGGCAGTAGCATCTACGAGAAGAGGAGCAAGTTCATCGGGGAAGATGAACAGAGTTCATCGGGAAGATGAACAAAGTTCGTCGGAGAAAAGGAACGTGTTCATCGGAGAGGATGAACACGTTCATCGGCAATGGCAAGGGCAAGAAACTTACCGAGATTGCGACGGCGATGCGAGGCGAAGAAGCGTGGGGCGTGCCGGAGTTGCGCGTGTCCGGTGGCGGCGCGAGGTGCTCCGGTGGCGATGGCTCGTGAGATCCGGCGTCGTGCGGTGGAGGAGCTCACTGCGCGGCGGCGGCGATGGTACAGGAGAGAGAGAAAGGAGAAGATGGATGCGAAGAAGGCGAGGAGAGTGCCCGCTCCCCTATTTATGGGCACGGGCGCGTGCGGTTCCGTTTTTACCGCGTGTGGTTACCGTAACGGCGCGCGGATTAACCGCGCACGATCTGCGCGGTTGCGATGTTTGCGGCCGCACGATTCACCGCATCGTGGGCCACAAGGTGGTAACGGCCCGCGCGTGATCGCATGCGGTTAATGCGCGGGAATCAAGGAGGCACGCCACGGTCAAACGTACTCAAGTGCCCACGCGACGTGACAGCGCGTGACGTGGCGGCGTGCGTGCAGAGATGTGCCTGTCCGTGCGCAGGAACCGAGGTAACGCGCAGAGTCTCTCTGCCACGTGCCATGAAGAGATCTTTGGAGAGATTGTGGGAATCTTTTTGTGTCGGTGAGATCGGCACAAGGGCTGATCTCGAAGGTTGTGGAAAGTTTGGTCCTTGAAGCTTGCGATAAACCGGCATGTGAATGTCGGATGTTTGATCAGCGTAAAACAGTTGCCCTATGTCGGAGCAACCGGCATAAGGGCATATGGCGAAACAGTTGGAGGTTTTATCCTGATACTTGAGGTATACCGACATGATTATGTCGGATGATTAGTTAAGTTGAGTTGGTCATAAAAGCTTGACTTGCTCTTTCAGCGAATTCTTGTATCGGAGAAACCGACACCTGGGCAAGTGTCGGATCAGTTGGAGAGGTTTTTTAGTGGTTTTACGATTAAACCGACATGGTTATGTCGGATGCTTGTTATGGTTGTTTCGGTTGATTAAACCTGCTGTGGCCCTTCAGCCAAGGCTGCAGGACCGCACCAGCTTCGGGGACTAATGTCGGGGGGCTACCCCCGGTAGGGTCATGATGTGGTACAAGCTATGCCCAGGTGTGGGCCAAGTTACAGTAAATACCGACATACCTGGACTTCAGAATGTGACGTAGGTACAAACCGACATAGGCGTACCGGATAACCCGGCCAGAAGGGACCGGGGTACCATGCTGGTGCCAGCCGGCATATGTCGACCGAGATAAGGGACCCGAGATAAGGATCCGAGACAGCATAACCGACATAAGTATGTCGGTAACTTGTATGTTTTCTTATGTGCAGGGAAGGTTATTTGAGGAAGGAGAATCCGGCATATCCATGCCGGGTTATCCTTGTGTCGGGTGGAAGTCAATGCTCCTGTCATATCCCGTCTGACACGGGAGCGTCTGGCACGGAAGCGCCTGACACGGGCGTGCATGAGGAGCGAGATGACAGGCCATCATTCCACCGTTGACTCCGGTTTATCCGGGGACAGACTGCGAGGCAGAGGCATGGGCAGGCCATGTCTTGTCTCTGACCGAGGGTACATTCTAGCTGTGTTTAGAGCTGCAGGAGATGGGCATGCCACGTCCTGTCTCTGACAGGAGTAACATCATGACATACCTTTGGCATGGCTACAGTGATTCGGGAGCGGTGTTCCGGTAACTCGTTTAGCCTATATATATGCCCTCACCCCCTCCTGCGTGAAGGACGATGCCCTGAGATATCTTTCCACCCATAGCTTCATCTCCTTCCTTGTGCTTTTCACCATTGTTGAGATATACCGCTCAAGGAGCAGCTTGTACACTTGGTACCGAGATATATAGAGAGAGGCAGGCAGGAGTAGGGGCTTTACCTCCTCACGAGGGCCCTGAACCTAGGTAGATCTTGGTGTGCTTGTGTGTTCTTCGTGTGTGCTTCTTAGCGCGCTAGCCCTCTCCCGGATCCTCCAGCGTCCATCGGCCCCCACACTTTAGCCATCCTATGGCATCTGCCGTGATACCACCACGACAGTTGGCGCCCACCGTGGGGCAGGCAGCGGCGCTGGCTGGTGTGACATTCTGGACGGGCTCCATCCTCGACTCCGGCTTCACCATGGGTCTTGATGAGTCTACCCCTCGTCAAGTGGCGCCGTCTGTGGGAAAGAATAGCGCTGGACTCGAAGTTTCGCCGGTCCCAACAGCAAACGGCAAATCGCCGATCACACCAGCAAACGGCAACTCGCCGGCCATGTCAGCAAACAGCAACTCGCCGATCCAGGCGACACACGGCGACTCGCCGATCCACTCGAAAAGCGGCAGCCTGCCCGCTTCACCTGCAAAAAGCGCATCTGCTCTTCCAATGAATTTCAATCCGCACTCGCCGGAGCTTCAGGAGGCGTTTTCCGGCCTTGAATCAGGTTTGAGTTTAACTGTTGGAGCATTCAATTTTTTCGTAAACAATCTTGGCACGCAGGACTCGACAGATCCGCAACAACTGGCGCTGGGCGCACTCGAGGCTCCGTCGACTGCGCTCGCCCCGTCGTCGATTCCTGAAGCCTGCTCGCCCGCAACAACCATGTCGACCGGCGAGATCGACAGGTTCATGATGACGGAACTCCAAGGCGAGGAGGCAGAATCAGCATACCGCACAAGCAACGTCGACTTCAACCTACCACTCGACGAGAGTTTCGACTGCGGGATCTCCCTCGATGACTTCTACGAGCCCGCGATTCATAACGACAGCAACGTCGACTCGGAGATCTTCACCAACACCAACCTCGACTCAGAAATCCATAATGGTTTCGCCAACACCGAGATGAGCATAGGCGATGAGCACATCGACAACGAGATTCGCCTCGAAGATCTACTCGATGAACATACTGGCTCTGACATGAGCCTCGACGGCGACGTCGAGTCCATGACTGGAATCGACAGCACATACACCTGTCCACGGGTCACGCCCCATCAGGTCTACGTGGCCTTCTCCGCAGAATCATCCGCAGACGCAGCCGCTCGCAGGCCTGCACAATTCCCATGCACGGTAACCATGCCGGATGGGGTCACAACCTTGACAATCACGGAGGAGATGGCAGCAAAAGCAGATAAAGTCATAAAGGAGTGCACAATGATGCCACCAAATTCCACCCCAGAGGAGATGTTGACCTTCCAGTACTTCAACTGGCAGGAGTCAATTCGACTGCAAAACTACCGAGCGACGCTCGAAGAGCGCAAAAGGCAAGCCAGCCTCTCGAGTGCCCGAAGAAGGGAGCAATCCCTCGGGTCCACAATGCAACCAACCCCACGACCTAGGTCGCGGTTGGCAAGCCTTCCAGAACATGAAAGGGTAGCAATCACCCGTAACCTGTCGTTCATGACAGAGGACGCTAACGGAATCCCAGTGCCCAAAACTGCTGCGGGTGCATTATTCTCCGTAGGTGCTTACCTCAAGGCAATGCAACCTCCGGCGAATGACCCTAACGCAGCCCTGCATCGCCAACAACTCAAATCGCTAGCTCTAGCGGCACAGGCTATACAGCCAGAAGACAAAACTCCAGCAAGGAATCGCGATCGCGACATAGTCGACTCACGACACGCAGCACATCATCGCAGTGGTCGCAGCCACCACTCGGATGAAGGAAGGAGAAGCACGCGCCGGCACAGGTCCAGCAGAAGCAGATCTCGAAGATCCTATAGCAGCGATTCATACTCTGATCGAACCAGAGCCATGCGGAGCATTGTGCTTCACTCGACGCATCCGTGGACGCGGATGCCCAAAGGTTCAAGTTGACAGGCGAACAACCCAAGTACAACGGTCGCCAAGAACCTTCCGGGTGGCTAGAAGATTACAGACTCGCCGTGGCATGCCAGCGTGGCACGAACACCACGGCGATGCAGTACATACGACTCATGCTCGAAGGAACTGCCCGCGACTGGCTCAAGGCGCTCCCTCCATCATCATACGACTCGTGGGACGATTTCCGCAGAGACTTCATCAAAAACTTCGAGCCTCTATGTGAGCGCCCGAAGACATTCGAAGAATTAAGGGCATGCACTCAACGATCAGACGAGTCGTTGAGATCATACATACGGCGGTGGACCGAAATACGCAATTCGGTTGGCAAAGTGTCAGAAGACAGGGCCATGGATGCCTTCATACAAGGTCTCGCCAGGAAGGACTTCAAAGAGGCACTGGTCGTGAAAAGCCAACCTCCCTGGCTGACCTCATCAAAGTTGCGACTGAGTGGGCAGATGGAGAGGATTCTGTACGCAGATCCCGTGCTTCCCCACCACGCGACAACTACGAAAGCGGCAGTCGAGGCCGCAGAGATTCATACAGAGAAGATCGCAGGCGCAAACGTTCCAAACGTCCTTACGACGATAACAGACCCGAGTTCATGGCGGCTGGATACACACAACCCCGGGAGGACCAAGATAGAAGCAATCGACGCTCGGATGATCGACGGGACAGTCGAGATCGCGAGCAGCGGAGCGACAGCTACAAAAGGCAAGAATGGCGCAAACGCAGCGACGCAAAACCCGAGCGGTCATTCGAGGAAAAGATGGACGACTGGTGCAGATTCCACCTCTTCAAGGGGGACGACGGAAAACTACGCTCCAATCACACCCTAAGGAACTGCAGGGAATTCGACCAAATGGCGACTGACTACATGATACGACTCAAGAGGTACGGCCCAGCACCTGCTCAGCCCACGCCTGCACCCGTACCACAGCCGAACGCTGTGCCCGCTCTCATGGCGCCACAGCCGCCACCGCAACCACCACCACAGCCTGCTCCAGGCGCAAACCTCGCAGGTGCCATACAACCCGTACTACGGGCGGAAGATGATCAATATCCACAGCCCCACGGGCAGATGTACATGATACAAAAGGGTCGCCCCTCCAACAGGCAGCAAAAGCTAATCACTCGACAGGTGAACATGGCTGTCATGGCACCTCCTGCCGTGCCCGAATTTCTGAAGGGATCGGAAACCATCATAAGCTTCAGTCGAGAGGATCATCCCCCAGCTGTAGTTCGACCAGGGCACGCGGCTCTGGTACTCGACGCGCAAATAGGAGGCTACGCCATGACCAAGGTCTTCATGGATGGAGGCAGCGGCATAAACATCATCTTCGCGGACACGCTCCGCAAAATGAACAGGTCAGTCGAAAACCTCCCAAAATCTTCAAATACCTTCCACGGTATCGTTCCTGGCAAAGCAATTAGCCCAGAAGGCACCATACAACTCGACGTTACGTTCGGGGACAAAAGCCACTTCAGGACAGAGTCGATTGAGTTCGAGGTCGTCGACTGGAAATCACAATACCATGCTATTCTTGGTCGCCCGACGTTTGCTCGATTCATGGCGGTGCCACACTACGCGTACCTCACGCTGAAGATGCCAGGACCAAAGGGAGTCATCACTGTCCGTGGAAACTTTCAAAGGTCCGATGCTTGCGACCGCGAGTTCAGCAAAATCTCCGAGATGTTCGGGGTGGAAGAATCACTCGCCGACCTGGCGATTTCCAACGACCGCACACTCCTTCCGGAGCATAAGAAGTTGGCAGTCGACAGATCCTTCAATGCTACAAATGACACAAGGTCGCATCAGGTGCACCCGACCGATCCGTCCAAGACAGTCAACGTATCTTCGAGCCTGCCTATCGCATAGGAAGGCGCGCTCGTCGAATTCCTCCGTGAGAACTGGGAAATATTTGCGTGGTGTCCAGCCGACATGCCAGGTATTCCCAGGGAATTCGCCGAGCACTCTCTCCAATTGTTTCCAGATGCAAAGCCAGTCAAGCAAACGATGCGTCGAATCTCCGGCCCAAAGCGAACCGCAGTCGAATCTGAAGTCGACCGGTTACTCGCAGCAGGATTCATTAGGGAAATCAAGAAATCACAATGGGTGGCCAACCCCGTACTCGTAGAGAAGAAGCATACAGACATCCTTCGGATGTGCGTGGACTTCACAGCGCTGAACAAGTGCTGTCCAAAGGATCACTTCCCGCTACCCCGAATCGACCAGATCGTCGACTCCACCGCCGGATGCGCACGACTCTCCTTTCTGGATGCTTACTCAGGTTATCACCAGATAAGGATGAAGCAAGAAGACGAAGAAAAAACGGCGTTCATAACCCCACTCGGGGTCTACTGCTACACAACTATGCCCTTTGGGCTCAAAAACGCGGGTGCAACATACCAGCGCATGATGCAGGACTGCCTCAAAAAGCAAATCGGACGCAACGTCCAGGTCTACGTGGATGACATTGTCATTACCACAAGGGAAGAACACACACTACTCGACGATTTGAGGGAGACGTTCGCAAACCTCAAACGCTTCCATATCAAGCTCAATCCTAAGAAGTGCACGTTCGGCGTTCCAGCCGGGCAGCTCCTAGGGTACCTAGTCTCTGCCCGTGGAATCGAAGCAGACCCGGAGAAAATACAGGCCATCCTCACAATGCAAAGGCCTTCAAAGCTTCACGATGTGCAGAAACTAGCAGGACGAGTAGCAGCGCTCAGTCGATTCATCAGCAAACTGGGTGAAAAGGCTCTACCATTCTATCGACTGATGAAGAAGGCGGACAAGTTCGAGTGGACGCCAGAAGCTGAAGCAGCCTTCACAGATCTCAAGCGGATCCTCACAAGCCCTCCGATCCTCGTCGCACCTAAGGAACGGGAACCACTCTACCTGTATGTCTCGGCTACAAACAGGGTGGTGAGCACCGTACTGGTAGTCGAACGCATGGAGGAGGGGCACATCCAAAGCATACAACGTCCAGTCTACTACCTGAGCGAGGTTCTCTCCATATCAAAACAGCGGTACCCGCACTATCAAAAGCTGGCATACGCTGTATTCATGTCCTCAAGGAAGTTGACACACTACTTCACCGAGCACCCGATCACCGTGGTAAGTAACTCAGCAATCGGTGATATCCTCACAAACCCCAATGCAACGGGTCGAGTCGCAAAATGGCTCATCGAGCTGGCTCCAAGAGACATCAAGTACGAGCACCCGAAGGCTATCAAAGCACAAGTCCTACCCGACTTCACAACCGAGTGGATAGAGGCCCAATTACCTGGAGCACCAGACGTGTCCAATTCCTGGACCATGTACTTCGATGGGTCCAAGAAACACGAAGGCGCAGGCGTCATCCTCATATCACCAAAAGGGGACAAGCTACGTTATGTTTTGCAGATGGGATTCAAACTACCCTCCAATAACGAGGCTGAATACGAGGCTCTGATCCATGGCATGCGGATGGCAAAAGCACTTGGGTGCACTCGATTGATGATCTACGGCGACTCCAATCTCGTGGTGCAGCAAACAATGAAGGCCTGCGACGCAATCGCGGACAACATGATCGCTTATCGCGACCTGTACAACACACTGGAGGGCAGCTTCGATGGCTGTGAGTTGAGGCACATAGGAAGGGAAAGTAACGAAGAAGCAGACATGCTAGCCAATCTTGGCTCAACTGGCGCACAAATTCCACCTGGTGTCTTCCTCGAGCGCATCGAACACAGATCTATCAAGGAGAAACGAGAGCCTCCTCCGTCGACTACGCCAGCCAAAAGCAAAGCGCCAGCACAGAGGACCCCCCAGTCGAGGTACTCCTCATTGAGCCAACTTGGACTCAACCTTTTCTGGCTTACATACTCCGCGGCGAGCTACCAGATGACATAACCGAGTCCCGGCGCGTGACTCGAAGATCAAAAGCATACACCGTCATTAACGGCGAGTTATACAAGCGCAGCATATCAGGTATGTTCCAAAGATGCATCGCATTCGAAGATGGCCAAGCCATACTTCGAGACATTCATGCAGGCACCTGTGGGCATCACGCCAGCAGTCGATCACTCGTAGCCAAAGCCTTTCGAGCAGGGTTTTACTGGCCTACAGCACTCAAGACGCGGAGGACATAGTCAAAAGGTGCGTCGGCTGCCAGAAATTCGCAACAAGCCGCACGCACCCGCATCGGCGTTGAAGACCATACCGCTGGCCTGGCCTTTCGCCCAATGGGGGCTCGATATGGTTGGGCCACTCAAAAAGTCATCGCATGGCGGGCATACTCACCTACTGGTGGCAGTCGACAAGTTCACAAAGTGGATCGAGGCGGTCCCCATCACAAATTCGACTGCTACTACGGCGTCAACTTCATAAAGAGCATCATATACCGATTCGGTGTCCCAACAGTATCATCACTGATAATGGCACAAACTTCACGGCTGAGGAATTCAAAACTTTTGCAAAGAGCAAGACATTACGCTCAACTACGCATCCGTGGCACATCCACAATCCAATGGCCAAGTCGAAAAGGCCAACGGACTTGTGACGAGTGGGATCAAGAAGCGCCTCCTGGTGCCACTCAAAAGAGCTGCGGGTGCTTGGGTCGAAGAACTACCATCTGTGCTATGGAGCCTACGCACAACTCCCAACACTTCTACGCAGTTCACCCCATTCTTCATGGTCTACGGTGCAGAGGCAATTCTGCCATCAGATGTAAGGTTCAATGCGCCACGAGTTGAAGCATACAATGAAGAAGACGCGGAAGAAGCACTCGAAGACGCAGTCGACTTGCTCGATGAGGCGCGCGACACGGCCTTGGCCCGCACAGCTGTTTACCAGCAGGACCTTCGCAACTACCACAGCCGTCGACTGCGCACCAGGTCCTTCGTCGTTGGCGACCTGGTTCTTCGACTGAAGCAAAAGAAGGTGCACAAGCTCGCTTCCCCATGGGAGGGTCCCTTCATCATCACGGAGGTCCTTGGTGGAGGCGCATATCGACTGAAGAACGCGAAGACAGGAGAACTTCTCATAATCCCTGGAACGTTGCGCACCTGCGCCGTTTCTACGCATAAAGTGCTCACAGTCATACAATGTAATAGGCTATATGTCGGATGGCTGCAGGTTTCAGACGCGCTCTTTTCCTTACCAGGGTACCTAAGGGGACTGGAAGGTTTTTAATGAGGCGGCCTGCAGCCTAACATTCAAAAGAGGAATAAAATCAATGTTCCTTCGACTTCTTTGTGGTTACTACCCGCATAATTCATACCTTAACCGCACCCGAAACCCTCGGGGGCTGTGTTATCGATCAAATGAGCTCTCGCTCTTGCAGAAACACAATGCCTTAGCCGCACCCGAATGCTCGGGGGCTGCGTAACAAGGATCCAACGAAGACAACAAAAACTATGCAGTCGCACTCGAATACTCGGGGGCTGCACAGTTGTTGCTTCACAATCAACACATACCTCATAAACCCCACTCAAATGGCTCGGGGGCTGGGCAAAAAATCAAGATATACAATCAAATATTCATCTACAAAGAGTCGAAATTGCACTCGCAATCTACTCTACTCCTCGGGCTCCTCCTTTATGGGCAGCTCCGGGCCACAAAGCTGGGCGTGAGTGCGCTCAATCAGCGTCTCCGCAGCACTAATGGTGTCGTCCAGATCTCCCTGGTCCAGGGTCACTCCGGTTGCGGGTGGCCGCAACACCAAAGTTGGTCTTCGACTACGCACATACGCCATTGCAGCGTTGGCTCCAATCACAAGTCTCTGAGACAGCAACTCTCGAATGGGATTTGTTTGACGGAAGATGTTCAACAAAGCACGGATCCCTTGTGGTTGTGGCCCCGCAGGAAAAAGAGTCTCGTTCAGGCGAATAAACGCCGCCCGGCATAACTCCAGCAGTTCTGCACTTCGCCAGGCGCGATCCTTCAAGGTGGCGAGTATGCGGGCATGGTACCTATGAAGCCAAAAGTGTTGACGCCCAGTCGTGGGGTGGTCAACTGCACTCTCCAAACGCTCTTCAACGCGAGCCTCTTCCGCTTGGAAATTGTCAACAAAGCCTGCAAAATATACAAGTTAGAATAGCCACACGAATGTAAACAAGGCAAAGATCATACTCACATTCGAGTTGCCTGTTCACAAGCTCCATTTCGCCAAGCACATAATCCTCGCGTTGGGTGGACAGCGCGGGTCTCGCCCTCAATCGATTCAGCTCAGCCTGGGCGTCCTTCAGATCTTGCTCCATTCTCACAAATTTGGCCTTCATAAACTCCATCACCTTGGCATCATTTACCACCTGACCCTGGGATCGGGTGGTGATTGGAGCCTGCGAGGAACTAGTCGCAGTAGCAGGTTCTCGTGACTGTTCAAAGAGCATAATCACAAACACAAAGTTTGTGTCAGAAGCAAAAACTCAGGTCATAAGCATACAACTCCTCGAGTGAAAGACATTAGCAAAAGACTATTTGCATAAACAAGGTAGCACAAACAAAGCGCAGACTCGCGCAGTTCAGAAGGTATCATTACAAGGCATAAAAAAACAAAAGGGTACAGCTACCCTAAACCTAAGAATTCGATTTCCTAAGCAGACGAGTGGCAGTCTCGACTGCCCGGCGCTCCATGGTGGTCATAAAAACCTCGGCCAGTCGCGCGGCGGCTCCGCTCACCCCCTTCAGAGAAATGGGCTTCCCATCTGGCTTCCGAGGGAACGCAGACAGTGCTGCCTCGTAGTCGCAATCTATCCCATGTCCCATAAGAAGCTTGATGGTGGACTCGGATCCGCGTACCGTGTTGGCGCGAGCGAAATCCGCCATGGTGGACGTCCCGGGGCCAAACACGTCGGCGAAGTCGTCCGCCGTCGACGGCACTACGCCAGTCGGGAACACCACCTTGTATACAGCGCCAAGTGTGCTCGCCGATTTGGCGAGTGCGTCTTCGCCTGGTGCATACGGCGCTAGCCGCCCACACCTGTTCCAGCGAAGATCGTCACTCGCCACGTCCGCAGAGGCCGGTGCGCCAACAGCTTCTCACAATTCAAAAAGGCAAAAGTCATTTCATGCACTCGACAGTTATATCGTCATATCAAAAGGAGAAAAGATACTCACCTCCCATGGCCTGCGCAAGTACCGCGAGCTGGTCAGCATATCCTCGCTCGCGTGCAGCGGCTGAGTTGGTGGCGGCAGCCAGCTCTTTCTTCGACTCTTCGCGCTGCGCGGCGAGTGCGTTTCCAGCTCCTTCTTCTCGCCTGGTCCAGCAAAATCACGTGCATTCAATACTCGACAAATCAGCATTGCAAAAAGAAATTCAGCAAAACAAAGCAAAAAGGAGAACTCACGACTGAGCCGCTCTAGCTCGGCGCGCATGGTATCCCTCTCCTGCTCCACCTGGACATAAGCCTTGGCGAATCTGCCAAGGTATGGTAGAAGGGCTGCAAGCACACGAATTCAGCAAAATTCTAACTCTCACAGTCCCAAGTAAACGGGTCAGGCAAAAAGTACTTACGTGGTTCATCCACGGTTCAGAAGTCGCGACTGATGTCCCGACCTCTGGGCTGTCACCTTGGCCGTTTCAGTGACAGCATCAGTGGCCATTGGCTGGACAGTCTCGTTTCCAGTCGGTGCAGAATTCGAGTGCTCCAGGGTTGGAACATTCTCGACTGGAGGAGTCCCAGGCTGATTGTTTTCAGCGCTGTGAGCAACACAACAAAGCAAAAAGACGGTCAGCACAAATATGTGACAGCACAAAATTCTCATATCATACTCAAAAAACACATACCTGTGCTTCCTCATCTTCGGAGTCGCCAAAAATTGGTCCCCCAAAGGCTGGGGTACCACTCGACTGAAGAGGAAGAGTTGAGCTTGTTGAGCACGCACGCAAAGGAGCGGCTTGGAAAACAGGTGGTGAGCCTGATTCCTCGTCATCCTCCAAGCCCTGCCCCCTCGCGGGTGAACTCACAGCAGAAGGCGCCTTCTTGGCCAGTCGACGCCGCTTGGCGGCGCGGTATCGACTTCTTGGTCAGCGGTGGCCTTTCTTCAGATTGGACCTCTTCTGCTGCTTCTTCTCCCTCCTCCGCATGCGAGTGGTGGCAGAAGGGATGGGCGACTGATCCCTTTTCGGGTCCACCACCTGCACCTGAGTTTCTTCAGTCTCACCATTTTCTGGCAGGGGGCAGAGAGGTGGCAGTCGAGTGGTCCTGCATCGCATACATCGCAAATTGCAAAGTCAGAAGCAAAATCGAACAAACACATAGCATACGAGTGGCAAACTCTTAAAATGCAGATATACCTCAGGCAAAGGGTTTTCCGCCCCATACGGCTCAATGGGACAGTCGACGTCGCATTTGTCGCCTGTCGTCAAGTTGGTGATGTGCCGCACGTGATTCACAAGCTCGTTCCTTGACAGCTCCTCTGGGCTCATCCGAGTGGAGTCACCCGCGCCCTCATACTCCCACATGGGGTGCGCTCGGGCACGGAGTGGCCACACCCGCCTCTTCACAAAGGTGGCGATCAAATGGATGCCTGTGACCCTGTCCAGCATCTCGTCGATTCGAGTCAGCAAAGGGCTTACTTCCTCCATTTCTTCGACTGAGAGCTGGTGATCCCACGCCTTGGTCCGGGCAAAAGCTGCAGTCGAGTAGGCGGCGACTCCGTCTTGCTCGACACTCGCATAAAACCACCCTTTCCTCCAGCCTTGGGCGGAGTCGACGGTCTTCAGGCGGAAATAGCGCGTGTCGCTGCGCACCTGGATGCCGCAGCCGCCCACGGGATAGGTGCGACCACCTCCTCTGTTGGTCGCACCATGAATATTGTCTTCCACAGCGCCCAGCTGGGCGCGACGCCGAGGAAGCACTCGCACAGCGTGATGAAGCACGCAATATGCATAACACCGTTCGGGGTGAGATCATGGATCTGCACCCCGTAGGCAAAAAGAAGACCACGCACAAAGTCGTGGAGGGGAAGCGAGAAGCCCCTGGACACAAACTCCGCAAAGCAAACGCGCTCGTTGGCGCGTGGTTCGGGGCATACCTCCTTGGCGACGGAGCGCGGACGGCGAGCTGCTCCGCGGGTGGCAGATATCCCTGCTCGCGGAGCTTGAGCAAATGGGCGTCCTTGATGGTGGACCTCGCCCAATCCCCGTTGTTCTTCTTCAGGGCAGCGGTGGACGCAGATGTACCCGCCACGGTCTTTTTGCCCTTGGCCGCATCGGTCGCGGCAGCAGCAGCAGCACCACGCTTGGAGCCCCCACCTTTCGCCATTGCAGCAGTGGAGGGTGTGGGAGGCAAAGAGCTTGGGCGCAGAAACAATGGGGGCAAAGTGCGGGAAGAAGATGAGAGGGGCGGCGCAGGGAGCAAATGGCAAGTAAAAAACTCTGCCAGCGCCGTCCCCCTTATTTACCACAGATCGCAAAATGATCGTAACCGTCAAAACAGATGCATACGCTCTGCGCGAAATCTAGCCATACACGTGGTGGCCACGGAGGGCAACCGTCGCCGGCCACTCCGCCCACTACGCACGGGAATCCAACCATAATCACGCCCCGTGAAAATCGCGCCAGAACGGTCAAATCAAGTCCACGCGGCGTCATCCCTGGTCAGCTCTGCAGAAACGGGCCCACAAAACAGGGTCACGTCTTATCAAAGCCTCTCCAAGAACGCCACCGCTTGTCAGAGATAGCAGTCACAAAATGCGTCATTGCTGACGTTGTCTCATCTTGCACAACTGGCATACAAGTCACTCGATGACATCTTCGGTTGTCTCACAAGAATTTCGGTTGGTTTTCCAGCAAAGGTCATAAATGCCACTCGAGATGATCTCGATTGCAACATCATACTCCCATCGGGAGCATATCAAAAAATTTCTTTGACTAAATATGTGCAGGATAAAAAGATTTTGAGATTATCCTCCATTGCAAGCAATAAAGCACAATCTCGGGGGCTACTCCCATCGGGAGCGCTGTCGCGCACCCGATAGAATAATGGCAAAGTATCAGTCGACATATTACTCGACTCAGTTCATAAGCAAAGTCATACTCGAATTATTCCCGAGTTGATCCGACAATCCTTGGATGCTGCATGCATAGTGCAAAGGTAAGACCCGCCGATCAGTCGAGCTGGGCTAAGGACCGCTCCAGCAGCGTTATCCTTAAGTGTTCCTGTCAGCAGACATGATGAATAATCCCCGACGGACGCGTTGGGTAGATTCAAAAATTATGCTGCAGTTCGATTCCGTAATACCTCAATGGCCGTTTCGAGTCTGTCCAGTTTGTTCCAGATTCGAGTCCGGGGACTCGAGTTTGATTGAAAGCTAGTATGGTTTTGCCACAAATGGTAGTTAACTGGCCCCGATCCGTCGTGAGTGCCGGGCCTGCTAAGCTAATATCCCTTGACTATCATAAGCAAAAACTCATAGTCGATGAAACACTCGACATAGTCAACATGTGCTATTTCATAAGAATTCTAAATACAGATGCAAAAAATGTAACGTGCATGATGTATGAGTCCATGCCCGACTCTTCGAATCAGACAAGTACTCGGGGGCTACTGACATGGG
Organism: Poa pratensis; assembly: GCA_947311845.1. Taxonomy (NCBI): domain Eukaryota; kingdom Viridiplantae; phylum Streptophyta; class Magnoliopsida; order Poales; family Poaceae; genus Poa; species Poa pratensis. The sequence continues at coordinate 13,967,240 of CAMZMU010000111.1, forward strand.
TATGCCTATCGGGTACCCTACCATGAGGGTACCTGGTGCACGTATCGACTAGGCCCAACTATCAGAGCCTACATGAAGCCCATGAAGGGAGGCCCACGAAGATGGAGTATCCTCCAAGTTTGGCGAAACAATAGTCGGTTTAGAGTTTCCTTACTTGTAAATCGAGTCGGTTACGAACACCCGAGACCCAGCCTACTATTTAAGGACTGGGAGGGCCATCGAACCAGACGACGTACTTTCAGAATCACCAAAAACCCTAGCGAGATCGACATCTCGCCGGGACCCTTGTAACCACCATATTCACAAAGCAATAACAGACAGGCAAGACGTAGGGGTGTTACCTCGACACGAGGGCCCTGAACCTGGGTAAAATCTTTGCCCTGCTTGTCAGCCGACGATACTTCCAGCTCTACCACGTTCTCTCCCCCATATTCATAACCTAGGACCTTAACCATGGGTCTTGATGAGTCTACCCCTCGTCATCGTCAAACAATATGTCAACTAGGTAAGGACCTCTTTGAAATAGGACTTTCAATTTTTTTGAAGAATTTTAATCCTTAGCAACTTTTTCTATGGGATCCCTTTGGATCATAGGATTGAGTGTATCAAATTCATATGAAATTCATCCTTATTCCCTCAATTCCATACGGATCTCAACATGAGCTCATACCTCATTTTTACATACCTTTAAGTCCAATGCATTTTCACTCTACCTCTCTCTACTCTCTCTCATCAATCTTACAAAATTTATGTGTTTTTTCCTATGCACCACCATAATCTTTTTTTTTGAAAGCCCACGTATATTCAACAGAGTACCACATACACCGTACATAGTACAAATACGGAATACAGAAAACCATATGCAGGGGATACAGAACCAGAGCAAACATCGGCAGCTCCTCCGGCGTCGACAACAAAGACCGCCGACCCCCTCCTAGCCACGGCCCGAGGCACCACCTTAATCTCTTTTCCTATTCCTACGTTTTCAAAATCGTGCAATCCAAAAGAAGCCTTCAGGTTGTTATATGCGGTCTAAATACCACTAAACAGTGTACGAGTGAAAACAAAAAAATGTTCAAGCGTGAAATTTGTAAATAAAGACACAAAAATACCGTCAACCATCCGTCACATTGTTAGACCAAAGGCCCGAGAGGAGCTTGGACCACATGTCACATTTGAGTACACAACGTTGCAAATCTTACATTTATTCGCCATTCTAGAATTCAAATTTTATTTGGAGCATAGACATGTTTTAGCTCCACAAACACTTCGCACACATCACTGACATCATGCTATCAGTGCTAACGGTGGCGGCGTTACTGTTCACCGACGGGGTTGCCGGTGGCATGGCCACTCCTTGCACCACGTCGTCCACGGCGCCGGGGGACGGGATGCCATCGGAATCGCGCGAGTGACCTCTGCTCTGCCCTCACACGGACGGGACGGTCCATCATCAACCAGCGCGGGGCCGTGTTCCCGTCGGTGACCTTGTCGATGGCCCGCGTCATGTCGTCCGGCGAGACGATCCGGCGACCGCCGCGGACACACTCGTTCGCCGCCTGGAAGGCAAGCTCGAACGTCAGGTCCAGGATGCACTCATTGACCGTGCCCCGGACGCACTCCGGGATGTCAGGATCCGTGTGCTCAGGGACATGCATAGAGAGGTGCTGGAGTGGCCAGCCCAATTCCGGCGAGCCTATGCCGGTGCTCTGCTCCTCAATCTCCATGGCGTTGCATGTCCCTGGCAATGAGAGTTACATGGTACTTGTGGTTAGGTGATGAAAGTTCCTTTTTTTTATAGATCTAGGTGGTGAAAGAACTATTTCGTCGTTAAAGTACATGATGTTTTTTTTCTAGATTACATCAAGGGGGCAATTCATGCATTCACCCCGTGTGTACACACAATGACACGTTCTACTAAAATTCATGAAAAAAGGATCTGGAACAACCGGAAATTCTTGTACAGACTATGGTTTTGCATACTGGAAACCCCAAATGGAGCCCGAGCTCCATGGGACCCTTTTTTCTAAAAATTCATAATCGGAATGTTAAGTTTCATAAAAATCGAAACAAAAATTATAGGTGTACATAATGTCGAACTCTATCAACATGCAAATTTTCAATGCGAAATTCGTATTATTTTAGACTACACAAAAAGACAAATCTGACAAAAATTTCAACATTTTCTATCTGTGTACTGTTCACAGATCTAGATCCACTCGTCTTTCATTTTTAACCTGCCCAAAATATAACGAAGTTCTGATTGAACTTTTCACACTTATAGATCATATTATTATCTACATCTAGATATTTGTTTCTGATTTCTTTGAACTTCAAAATGCGAATTTTGAGAGCTCGACCTCCAAAACGCCTCTCCCGTTTTGCATACAATCTAACTTGGAGAAATTATTTGAAACAATCTTATGAAACATACATACCATAGTTACCTTCTTCAATTGGATTAGTGGCACTTCTTTTGCGTATTCTTGTCATGCCCTCGGTGTGTATGTAGGCCGCCCGATGCAAGACGGCTATGACGAGGGCTAAGTAGTTGAGATGGAATAAGCAAAAACCTATCTCTTTACTTCAGAGATCAGGATTTCTTCCATCGAGAGGATGTGTCTCCTCTATTTATAGGGAAAGGGTGGAGGTGTAGGTCCACGAGATTGTAATTGTACATCTTTATTAGTTTTCGAAAATAAATAGTGCATATTAATGTGATAAATAATGACCAAAGTTATACTTAAAGAAATTATTTGGAAGAATCTTACGAAGAAGACTATACCAAACCCACTTTCTTCTCTTAGATTATTGGCCATTTAGAAGTCCCTAGTCAATTCTTGGTGTCTACTTAGACCCTCATGCAAATATAACTATGATAGCTATTGGCTGAGTGCCAAGAAGTGAACATGTAATATGAAAACCTCGCTCTTTGTTTAACATGTTAGAATCCTCCCAACATGGATTTAGAAAGTGATTTTTGATGTGTGCGTGTTGGGGGGGGGGGGGGGGGGTTATCGAGCAGTAATGGGCGGTGTGAAGGTGTAAATAGCTTAGTTGCCGTTATATCTAAGCAGATATGCGTAAGATTTGAAATGTATATTGTACATATTAATTTGCGTCCAAGTAAATGAAAGAGATATGCACTAGAACCAATAATTATTATTATTATATCTCCATGATCATTATTGATATTTGTTTCTTTATGGTACTGTTGTACTGATTTTTGAATGTGAAATTCGAAGAAAAATCAGAAGCACGTGTAGAGGGATAAACACCAAACTTGTTCTTAGTACAACCTCTGGGACTAGCTCATGTGTTGTGTGATGATCGTATTTTACTGATCATAGGCATTGCAAGGATGCCAAAAACTAATGATAGTATGTTTTCGGAAACACAAGAGTACCAAACCTGTCCAATTCTATGATATGTTGTGAGATACTTTCAGCATGCGGTGTTAGCTTAATTATCATGTATTTGTCATATGACTAAGTCTTTTGACCATGAGAATGTTAAGTAACCTCGTGCTTGAAAGCAGTGCTTTTTGATTATCGTTAAACTCGTTATCTGTAACAGGATAATTGTAACGGTGATCCTCATGCACATCATAAAGCATGTATGGGAACTTGGATAGTTCAAGACTAAAAGTTGCTCCTCCTGACAATGGACAGATACACACTGGCCCCTCTCGGTATTACGATGTCACCTAATCGTCCGGCCATATCATGAGGACACGAGAATACATATCGAGAAAATAGAACCGGAACGAGGATAATGGGTATAGTGGTCATAGTGTTGAATCACGAGAATACCGATGTCTCACCTCGGGTTATCATTAGTATCGTGAAGCAAATTAATGGATTGGCACTTGAGCAACGCAAGGTTCACTCGAAGTTTATTCGTGTATGCACATGCGTTATCATGGGAGTCTAGGTTATGCTGTTGGTTATTGACGTGGAAGTGTTCGATCATGTATGTCAACTACAACACCTAATGGCTCACGCTTTAGATAATTCAATCTAGTCTGAGAGTCATAGATGGTAGGTGGATGAGAGAATGCCATTGGAATAGTTTTGACGAATTGAAATAGTTTCAGAGACTCCGGAATTGGTTCCAAGATATTCGGAAGATAACATGTGATGTTCCATTTTTCATGAAAAAATACAGAAGAGTGTCGGAGGTGTCCGAGAGGTCCCTGGGCTACACTAAGACTAAATCCCATGGGGCAGCCGCATGGGCCCACAAGGCCTACTAGGGTCGGCGCCTTGCCCTCCAGACAGCCGTCCAGTTGCCTTGGGGGGCACGCCAAGGGGGTCCGGCTGCCAGGGTTAGGGCTTTGGGGGCACCCCTCCTGCCTTATGGGTGGGGCGTCGGCCAAGGGCTTGCCACTTGCCCCAACCCAGTCGCCCCTTCCCTCCTCCTATATATACATGAGGGACATCCCTCCCAAGGCACTCTAATCCCATGTGTTGGGAGCTGCTCTCTCTCTCTCTCTCTCTCTCTCTCTCTAGCAATTCTCTACGTACGCCGAAAAACTGCGTGCACTACTCCCACCGTTATCGTAACGCTCTGAATGGCAAAATGTCGATGGATTGAAAGATCGTAGGTCTGGATACCGGTGGAGGGATCATACCTTTATTACTTGGAGTGAGAAGGAGAAATAATCCTCACGGATGGGAGGGATACAACTAGCTGCGGGGATCGCGGGATTCAGAACCTTTCACCGCCTTCTTCTACATCTTGTCGGTGATATTAATACTAGATCCAATATTTTTATTGCATCTTCATAGATAGATCTTGTGTTGTCCGTATAGGTCGACTTTTTTCATATGTGAATCCCTACGGTAATTGGATGTGCCTGCGTGATGTTTCACATATATATGGTAGATATTAATTTACATTCAAGTAAATGGATATGTTAGTGTTTTGTCTCACACATGTGTGAGGTATTGCACAACTAAAAATATATGACTATGGAATTTCAACATCAAAGTACATAAACAATGACATGAAAGGCGAATGAATTATTTATGTGGTGAAAGAGTTCCAACACACACGAAAGACAAACATACGACTCCACAAAAAAATCTAGTTTGCTCCCTACCTCATTTGACAACATAGGCGAGCACATGTGGCTGACTTAAACTAATTGATGACATTTATATCTAACATTAAATCCATGGTGTGTGATCTCTTAATTGTTACCTATTATGGATTCTCATAGAGAGCAAATCCACTAGCTATGAATCATCTGATACATAAACGGCAAAATTAACAAGGTTTTACTCCCATGTATGCATAAAAAACTATCTAGTCGGAGCCAGGGAGAAGCCAAAAGTAGAAACATTATTGGTGTCAGCCCCTAAATTTACCAGTGTTATTTTGTATTCCAAGAGCATTGCTTAATTTACAAAGGGGAATAGCCAAAATCGTTTGGTTTATTTGACACCTAGCTCTGCCCCTAACCGGAGCTAGTCATTAACAAAACTAGCTAGGATTCAACCCTACGTTCATAATAACGCATCATCCAGTTAAGTCATCCAAAAATTAAACATAAACTAATATATGTTGAAACAATTTAGTAATAACACATTTATCGAGAACATTCCATTAAGTATATAATATATCATAGTATGATAATATGTTTCTTTGTCATACTGCATATTAACAAAGTTTAGAAAATCTATCCGTAGAAGTAAATAAACCAACTGGTTGTACACAACGAGTGCAGACAATATAGATGTTCACATACTGGGCTGCGCACATACACGAAAAATATCTTAAGACATTTATTATTGTTGTTAGAAATTTTTACATTTATTAGTAGCACATGTATACTAGAAGTATTATTAGAATTTAGCGGCTCATGTGATTTCTCGATAGAATTATTCAGCATGGTAACAAATTATCTAAGTGAAATGCAATAAACTTTATGAAATTTGAAACATAAATGGAGCATGAAAATAGCACAAATTATAGGCATGTAGTCATCGTAGAATGGGCTCCGAGAATCTAACTGTATTTTTATTATTTGAAACAAAGGCACATATACTTGAATAGCACCTACAGTAAGTTTTGAGTAAATGTTCCTTCTTCTAAGAGTTTTACAGTGAAAAATTGGATTGATGCAAAAAAAAAAAAAAAACTCCTCATAAAGCCTCACTATCTCTACATTGAGTTATATGTAGGTCTTGCAAAGTATCTTTATAGTCAGTTTTGCCTGGTTGATATCTTTGTGCAGAGGACACAACTGTTTTACGTATATGTATAGGGATCGACATCGACGACTAGTTTGGGGTTCCTAGATGGCAGCCTAGGGCATCGGAAACAAGAGACATGTTGTTATGTTTGATGTCTTAGGCCATTTGTTAAAACTGATATTTCTAATAGCATAATTCACTTTATTGTAACGATGTAACGATAGGGTCATGTGACATTTGAGTGTGATACCTTGTTATCTTCACTCAGCTAAGAGTTGTATTACTTCTGCTTTCAGTCCACATGCATTATGCATGTATTGATATGAAGTGCGTGAAGAGGTTAATGTTCTCGGTCTTGCCGTTATGCGGATTTGGTTATGATTGGATTGCACATCATGAATTTGTAGAACCGATGGTGTTTCGGTCAGCCTGCCAATGTGTTTCGGCCTTGGATTGGTACCAACCCTAGTGCTAGGATGTCTAATACACATATATGTTTAAGTCTGATCATGAGGTTAAGCACATATCTAGCACTCGCTTTGACCACAAATGAAGAAGTGCACCATATATCTGGAAAGTAGTGATCATGGAAGCGTATGTCTAGGATATCGAGCGTCATTGGAAACATTTTGTTTCATTAAGCTTAATATAAGCCTTGTCCTCTACACACTTTCACGATTGAGTCTTATACTTCTATAGTTAGCTGATATTTGTACAATTATCTCAAACAATAAATGTTAATCAATTTTATTTTGTAGCATTTATAGTTATATCTATGCTAGCTTCACCCACCGATTACTTCAACTCTTTGCCAGCTTTGACACCCATTGTTATTGAAACATTCTATTTATATTCGACCTTGTAAACCTGTGGGTGTCACGGAGATATTAACTCGTGAGATGTTGCGGCTTATAACCTGTCGTCTAGCAACATGAAATAAATATTATAGAGTAATATCGTATGTCCCAACTTCATTGGTGTAGTTGTTAGTTATGTCGGTTCTTAGTCTGATGAGATATTGTATTTTTGTATTTAGTTTTTACATAAAATTAAGATACTTATGTGATTTTTTGTGTTTTTTAATTCTTAGAAATTGAGTGTGATTCACAAGTTTACTATTAGCATCTACCAATAATATGGTGGCATGAAATGTGTAACGTAAATATAAGTATGAATAATACAGACAAGGAAATAGTTATCATTGACTTACAAACATCTTTAAAGTACATGTTATTATCTTTTCTAATAATTATCTAATCACACACTCAGTTTACCCCATCTAATAGACACCATTCCACTATTATTGCATCAACATGAATTGTCCAAGTCTATCATTAAGAATAGATAGACAATATGATCTACTATAAAAATGATATAAAAACTAGATAACATCAAAGCATAGGATTATTAATCGAATAAGACAACAGATCCACCTTAAATAATACATTCAAGATTATAAAGATGTAGAGTAGTGTCGAGGTCTTGAGACTAAATAGCCTCACTGGGATAGAATGAGGCACATCAATCCTATGGTGGACCAACACGAGGACTCGGAGTATGACGGTTGACGGAGACAAGGATGCCTTGTCAACTTGGAATCCAAAAAAAGTAAAAAAAAAATAGATGCTCAAAATCCCCGGGATACGTTGTAACTATTTCAGATTGGATCTAGATTAGTCCATATGTAAACCTACTCGGCCCTTGCTTATTCCCTAGACGTGTATGTGAGATAGGGATGGGACCTTCCAAGTCGTAGGTACACACTACACATCATCATCATCATCATCATCATCATCACACCACGATCATACCAAGACCCACTCTGGGACCTAATTGAGCGTAAGGATCTAGCACGAACATGAGCATAATTTTTATCTCATTATATGACAGGCTCGAGCGTGTATAAATATGCATCCGAATACATACTACCATCGGGATTTACTTGGAACATCAACCCCTCCATTTATTGTTGGTAAAATCCCTTGATAGTTGGTGACGTGGAATATGAAAACCTCACTCTTCGTTTCAAATTTCAGAATCCTCCCAACATGGATTCACAAAGTGATTTTTGATGTATTGGGGGTATTTATCAAACAATAATGGGCGATGAAGATGTAAATAATATAGTAGCCGGTGTATCTTGTCAGATATCCAATGATTTCAAATCTATATTGTACATATTAATTTTATCAAGTAATTGGATGTGGTCGACTTATGTTTCACATATATATTGTATATATTAATTTGCATCCAACTAATTGCATATTTTATAGTTTTTTTTCACGCATGTGTGGGATTAAGAGAATTCAGCTCTAGAATTCTAACACAGCAGTACATGAATAATGTAGGAAAGGCGCATGATATTGTTTCACGCTGGTGCGGTTGATGAATATTTGACTTAGTCATGAATAACTTATGCAGTAAATTAAGAGTTCCAACACATGAAGGACAAACGTACGACTGAGACCCAAACATAAGCTAGTTCCCCCCCCCCCCCCCCCATTACCTCATTGGACAACGCAGGCGAGTACATGTGGTAGATCCATTCTGTTTGGTGACATAATGATCTAATATTAAACTTACATCGTGTGATCTTTTAATTATGACATGTTATGGATGCTCATTGAGAGCGGATCTTTACCGGTGTTATTATGTATTCCAAGAGTGTTGCTTAATGTGCAAAAGGGAATAGTTAAAACCCGTTCGTGTCATTTGACACCAATTAATACGTAATAGCTCTGCCCCTTGTTAGACCTAGTCATCAGATAAATCAAACTACAAAACTAGCTAGAGTTCATTCCTACGTCTATAATACTGCATCATCAAGTTGTAAACATCTGAAACTTAAACATAAACTTATATATGAAACATAAGTAACTATGCACATGTATCGACAATATTCACTAGGTACATCACATGATAATATGTTTTTTTGTTAGGCCGCATATCAAGGTATCAACAAATAAAGTTTTAAACATCTATCTGTATAAGTAAATAAAGAAAGTGGAGGTTGGACAATTGTAGTTGTAACTCACACTCTTGTTCATCACGTGTAAGATTGTATGCAACAATTTCAAGTGGTGTGTCTCTCACTTCCGCATTGTATTGAGAAATTCTGCACCGAGTCTTGTGGGGTTATTGTGATCAACAAGCTCCTATGATTCTACATAGAAGTGGCGAGTATATCCACCATATAGAATGGGCTAAATGCATAAAACAGGTAAAATATGGGCTACAATTCATTAAATGGGGTATGGGATAAATGGTGTCACACATGTAAAGCTAGAGGGTAAAAGTTGCAATTTACTCTTTGAAAATAAACTAGTATACCAATATCATATTGATTTGAAAGTTCATGATAATGTAAAAAATAAGTGGCACATAACATGGATGTATGACGAAACCAATCGTTTTGAACAAACGGTGGTACAATACTTGGATATACTTAGATTCATCTTATCTGAAGTGTCCATGTGATTTAAATGAGATCCTTCACCGTGAGGAGCATATAGGGAGTTTGACCGTGATGCCTCTCGTATTTAAGGCTATTATTTTTAGGCAATTGATGTAACAACGATATTGCTGAATTAGGAAGAAATCATGTGGTGACAACGGTTGCAAATTTGATGACTATATTTTCCCATCAACTCACAAGCAGATCGGAAGGAAGAATCAAATTGAGCAGTTGAGCATGGGTGACAGAAATGGGATGGAAAATTTGATACTAGTTTTTCCAAGGCGCTATGTACAAGCAATGATACGGTCAACAATCAGGGATACTTTACCATGTTCCATATAGAATTACAAGCCATAATAAGGTACGAACATGAGAATTGCGCAACACCCCTTCTCCCCAATCCCCTTACGAATCTGTTATTGCTAAACAATTTAGTAATGGGATGGTAACCACAAGCGTTTGTCCCCAGATTGAAGCAAAGTAGTATCAAATTAAGTATCAAAAACTGCTAATTCGTATAAAACCATCAAGCTAGCCCAACCAGAAATTACGGCTATGAGCACTATGGCCTAGTTCTTTCGGGCTTCCAGGACGGCTTCCCGTAGAAGCTGCCCTCACCCCAGTTTCCTGGAGAAGTGGACTCATAAATTTGGTTAGGCCTCCAAACTAGTTTAGCTTTAGTTTCGAAGCCTAACTAAATTTTGGGGACGACTTCTTTAGTGTAGGGCAGCTTCTCACAACCAAATAATACACAAACTAAGCGAGAAAAAAACTTCAAGAATGAAAAATTGCGAACAACACTTGGTTTGTAGGTTGTACAAAAATTACGAATGGAAGCTATCGGGGAAACATTCGGTTGGTAGACCGTCAAAAATAAACCAACCATCCAGATTAAAGTCTTCCAGACATGAATATGTCTTCGCATTCTTTCAAAAAGAATTTGTGTTCTCCCCTACATTTATGTGCATTACATGCAACCAGTCGGTTGCGGATGTTACAACAGATATTACCTTGTCCGATTTCCTAAAAAAAATCTTTTTATAGACAACTATTATATACAAAGTAAGAAAAAAAAGAAAAATAAAAAATCCATTGGAATGAAAACAGTTGGGCAAACACTTGTCGGATAGTAGTGGGTTTAGGCCTTAGCTTCACGGGGCTACACCACTTTTCAGGCCACAACGTCCAAGACTCTCCGTCGGTAGCTCTATTCCAGAAGCTTCTCCACCGACCTAGACTTACCGTGCTGCACCAAGGCTCTACGAAGTTCTACTCGCCACGGACTACATTCAAAAGAAGGCTACGGAGATCAAGACTTAACGAACAAGGCAGGACAGAAACCCTAAGCGTATGGAGGATCGGGCACTACTTAACCTATATATACGGAAGGACTTGACCAAGACGAGGACATCCATTATACGCCGAAACTGACATTGGAGTGGATGGTACTGCATTTATCGAAAGCCAAAGTAATACTTTCTCGGAGGTCGAATCTTGCCCATTCCTCTCTGTAAAACCCTAGAACCTATATCCACATCTATAATCTCCAACCAAGACCTCATATAACTCGCCGAGATTGCCTTTGTACTAGCTCTATACCTACTTCATGAATAAAGTCTGAGAGATCTTCATTCAACTCGTCTACGACTCAAACATGTTGAACTGCACCGCCTGCGAACAAATAAACTTGCTTCTGATCTCCAGAAGTAGGATTACCGGGGATCGTGAATCACTATCCTTCGATAACACTTGATTGGTAGACCGTGAAAATTTCAACCAAAAATTCCAGATTCAAGCCCTCCCAGACACGAATCTGCCTTCACATTCTTTAAAAAAGAAAAATCCATTCTCCCAAACGCGTTCCCTTCGAGAAAAATAGTGAAGAAATTATGGAAACAGTTTTTGCAATGTTATAGTCAACAAGCAGGGTACTTTACCATGTTCCATATGCTAAAAGCCATATTAAGATATGAACAGGAGCATCGCGTCCCCCCTCCTCCCTTTATGTTTGTTGCATACGGTTGCAGATGTTATGCTAGATATTCGTTGACAGTTGTTTACTAAAAATATATTTCTTTTTGATAGCCAAATATTATACACAAAGTAAGCGAAAAAAGGGAAAACATAAATATTTTTAGGAACGAAAAATATTGGGCAAACAGTCGCATGGTAGATTGTAAAAACAAATTATAAATGAAAACTATTGGGGGGAAACTTGACTGGTAGACCGTGAAAAATTCACCAAGACATCCAGATTGAAGTATCCCCCCCCCCCCCCCCCCCCCCCCCTCTCTCTCTCTCCCCCGGACATGAATATATGTGTCGCTAGATTTACTTGTATGCATTATTTTTTCAAAAGCAAATGTTCTCCCCTGATTTATTTATGTGTATTATATGCGCCCCAAGACCCCCCCCCTCCTATTTGTGTTTGTTGCAGCCATTGCGGATGTCACAACGGATATTGCGTTGACCGATTGTTTACTCAACAAATCTTTATGTTTGATAGCAAAATATTGTACACAAAACAAGAGGAAAAAAATGACAAATAGAAAATCTTTAGGAATGGAAACTGTTGGGAAAAACACTCGATTGGTAGATCGTGGAAAAGTCAACCCAAACATCCAGATTAAAGTCCTTCTAGACATGAATATGTGTTTTCATTCATTCAAAAAGAAAAATTTTGCTCTCCCCTACATTTATGTGCATACATGCAGCCAGCCGGTTGCGGATGTTACAACGGATATTACGTTGACCTATTTCCTCAAAAAGATTTCTTTTTAATAGCCAAATATTTCACTTGAATAAGCAAATATAGGAAAACCATAAAATCTTTAGGTCTGAAAACAGTTGGGCAAGCACTTGATTGGTAGACCATGAAAATTCAACCCAAAAATCCAGAATTAAGACTCAGTGTCTCGAAAGTGCTCATAAGTCATAAGGGTAGGATGTGCGTGTGTGCGTTCGTAAGGTGAGTGTATGCGTGTGTATGTGAACGTCTGCGTCTGTACTGTGTTTCGCAAAAACAAATACAAAACGCCCTCCCGAACATGAATATGCGTTCCCATTCATTCAAAAAGAAAATTGGTTCTCGCTAATCCGTTCCTTTCGAGAAAAACAGTGAAAAAATTCTTGAAACAGGGTTACAAGACGGAAGAAAATACGGTTCTGAAGATGTCACATTTATTACTGGACTAGCTAAATGCCCGTGCGTTGCATCGGGTATAAAAAATTATAGCTCGCCGATACACAACATTGTTTACAAATGACGTAACGGAACACACGAGAACTGCGATATGTAGCTCGAGCTACATGTAGTCCTTTATTTCGTAATATTTAATATCATATTTTGGAGTCCCAAAAAAGTCTCAAAAATTCCTGGATGTAGATTATGTTTTCTTATACCAACGTGTAAAATCTCAAACAGAAATATGTTGCATTTTGGATTGTGTAAAAATGACAAAATCTGAATCTGAAAGTAGTGAAAAGTACACTATTTGAACTCTCCAAAATCTATCATTCGTGGAGTGCACTATTGTGTATGCCGGAATATGGATTATTTTGAGTTAATATTTTGCACATTCGTGGAATGCACTATTGTCTATGTCCGAGATTTTTTTTTCAGAATTTTATGGACCTTCGAAATATGATTTTAGAATTTAAAAAAATAAAGGTGTACATGTAGCTGAGCCTCCGTTTTGAGTTTCCGCGGAACACATCCCTTTTCATGGTCGTGAAAAGTGAGGATTTGCTATGTGATCCAAGAGAAGGAAGAGACGTGAAAAGTGTTGCCAGGTCAAATCATTGAAAAAGAGCCCCGAAAGAACTGATCAAGCTCATAATCCTCAAATAACGATAGTTTATCTGCAAGCCAAATCAAAGAGGAGATGATTTTTATCATGTATCTTGGATTTGCACCGATACTTCTCGTTAAGTGATGTAGGTTGCCATGGAAAGACATAAACGATGTCCAAAGTTCAAATTTAAAACGGGTTTTGAACGTCTAACTACAAATGGCAATGCATTTCTTTCATCTATCCCACTCAGATAATCCCAATATAACCTTCCCGGTTAATTTGTAGCTTTCCATTATCCCTCCCCACCAATTCTAGTCATACCTCGCCACCTTTGATTTAACAATTTTTGGTCACGCGTATGAAGTAACCAATACTGCTTGGAAACACTTTATGAAGACGTGGAATTTCACTTATGCAGAAGAAAAGGCGCCCTAGAAATTGTAGTCTGTACCATTTACTGTAAACATAGTCATGCAAATCATTGATTCAGATATTTGCTCTTCCACAATCACTGGTTGTTTGCTCACTCAAAATCGAAAATTTAAACTATATATTTATTACACCGAACTTCAATCAATATTATGTGAAGTATCAGTTATATGAAGGCCAAACGGAAATCCATGATGCCATCTCACGACCGGCAACATCTGCACTTCAAGCGGAAGCCTTTGGTTTCCATCTGGTAATTGCAATCTCAGAAGCACTCCATCTATAGCAGCTCTGCTTTCTCTCAAACAATGCTACTTTGGTGAAAGCAACAGCATCTTCAGACAAAGCAGGTCTCAGCTTGTAAGGATCATCTAGAACAACCAGTTTGAAGCCAGCAAAGCTTTTCCCGAGCCTAGAATTCTGAACTTCAAAGCACATCATCATGCTAAGTTAAAAATAAATCTTGAACTCTTTATCTTCTGCAAAATCTGATTACTATGTGGCCAACCAAGTAAATCCAACTCTCTTTTATCTTCCATAGAAGATGATTACGAAGTAGCTCATAAAGTAAAGCCAATCAAACTATAGATGATTGTTTCACATTGCCAAACACTGTTTAATATAATCTTCTCGAGAAACCAAAAACAGATGCAGTGTATTATTCACAATGACGAGGTGATCGGAGATGCTCATACACCCAAGAATCATGAACAAAACAATTTTTAGTTATCTCAGTTCCAATTTCCAAATGAAATCTGACATTTGTGCAGACATGGCTCAAAATAACTCAAGATATTACACAGTACGTAAAGAGATTAATGGGCTACTTGGACGAGGAGTATTCCTCAGGTAAAGGTTTGGTACTTAATTTAAATTTGACTTCAGTACCAAAATTTTACCAAGACATACTCTGATAAATAAAAAGTGTCGTGGATCTTGAAGGTAAAAGTTGTACCTGGACAAGTCGTTTCCAGCAACATTAATTCCGGATCGGAGGGAGCATCATTTTTTAGTTTGATACTACTTGAGAGACCCCACTTACTTACTACAATTCAGAATTGAATTAATTCTGTCACTAATGCATTTGCAATCGAATCGAGCTAATTATAATGCTATGTTGTAGGCACTAAGAAAAATCAACAGCATGCTTGCATAGTCTCATGGCTAACCTTGGCTATGTAAGTTCTCACAAAGTACAATGTTGTGTGGATGTTGCCCAAAAATACCTTTACCTTAAGTGTGCTCTGGCTTAGGACACTCTCACCATCCTCTAGCTGTGGCCTGCTCTGGCTCGACTCTAACTGAAGTGTGCTCCGGCTCAGGAATCCCTCTCCCTCCATCACCTTGCGGTCGATGTACCTCATCTCCAAATTGGCTAGATTTTGTTCAGGTTTCAGCCTTCTTGTCAGAAAATGTAGATTCTGTTGCAACATAAATACTCAAATTGAAATAATGTGAAGAATCAAACAAATTCATTTTGAACTTAGGCGAGTACGCCATTGTTCCATCAAGATTGAGTGTACCATTGCTCCTTCGTTGAAATTTCACTGTCAATAGTATGCGAACATAAACAACTGCCTTTGATCATTATTCAGGTTTATTGTCAAAAAAGGGAAATTCTGTTTCGACAACACTAATCAAACCAAAGAGTACTCAAGATTTCAGCATAGTCAGTTTGATAAAACGGGAAGGCATAAAGTTAAACCATGGTTCCATCTAGATTCAGAAAAGCATTGTTCCGCTCTTGAACTTAAGCAGCTAGTGCACATGCATTTGTAGATTAAAAAGAGCGAGTTACTTAACTGAAATTGCAACACAGATCAGCCATTCGGCCTATTAGAACAGATACTACTCAACAAATAAACCAACACCACCGAATGTTTATTACCATTACAAAAATCATCTCATGAGTCCTGACTATGAACCTGTAATGCACGCTTCTGCCACAAATCAAATTGAGGCGAGCTAAAGTAGAACGGCTCTAGACATGTAGAATTCAGAGTACATAACTGGCATAGACTGACCTTGCACGCTGCTCCACAAATTGCCATAATTTCCTGAAACAGAGTGTACACCTCGTTGTATTCGCATGCCACCACTCCGCGGCCTTCACGCGGCTGAAACTTGTAGCTGTAATCGTCGTCCAAACGCCGTTGCGGGAGCTCGCCCATGGCGGCGTTCTCGGTCTTGTGACCTGAGGAGCAGGAAGATCCGCCCGATGGAGGCGCAATGATGCGGCCTCGGCGAGAGAAATTGAGAGGGGCAGCGCCGGTGTGCGGCAACGCTGGGTGGCCGGCAGCGAGCGGCAGCGCAGGCATCGCTGCCGATGTTTCAAGATAGAGAGAGAGATCGAGTGAGGTGAGAGGGGCGGCTGCAGAGGGGCAGACCCTAACCTTGTTAGATGTCCGGAGGTGGTGCCGGACTTGCGGCCAAAGAGGCCCCTGGTTGGGCTCCTGCTTGCGTGCGTGCGCGATGGACTCCTGCTTGCGGGCGGCGGATGGACTGTCAGCGACATCGAGCTCGAGATCGACCTGTTCGTCAGTACCCAGTAGGCAGATTGGGAGAGGCGATAGGGGAGGGGAGAGCTTGGCGGCGCTGGAGGTCGAGGACGGCGTCGGCGTCTCAGTCGTGGGCTGGCCCATGTGTGCGTGACGAAGCGACGCGAGTTGGACGAAAGGGTTTGGCAGAGTGGGTCGGTGGCAGGCTAAGGAACAAAATTTGCTTTTTAGATAGTAGAGATAGAGATAGAGATAGAGATATGTTTTCTTTTCCTCAAGCAGAACAACACTACATGTTTGCTCCGATCTTATGTGTCCATTTCTAGCCATGCGCAGCATGCGGCCTGCGCCTTGACCCGATAGACACCCTTGCCGCACCGCTATAAACTAGTAATATCCTCCCGGTGGCGCAGGGATTATCGACCGGAGGAACTCCAGCCCCTCGTCAGTGACCGTCACCGGCGCGCCAGGCGACACCGGCACTGCCACCGGCGTGGACCGTGCCGCCGCTCGGCTGCTCCTGCCGCGGGCGCTGTCGTACTCGCGGTAGCCGCGGAGGTAGGTCTGCATGGGCTGGACGTAGCTGTCGAACCCGAGGCTCCGGAAGGACCAGGTGAAGTCCTCGGGCGCGACGGTGCGGCGGTGCTCCGTCCTGGCCCGCTCGGACGCCTCGCCGCCGACGAAGCCGACGAACTCCACCGCGCAGTCGTGGGTGAGCAGCTTGGCGGACTCGGCGATCTTCACGTTCGGCGGCAGCACCCGCCTCATCAGGCGCACCACGTTGGCCATCGGCAGCGCGCTGCCCTCCTCCGAGGCCGGGTTGTTCTCCCCATCGCCGCCGCGGCTGCAGGGGCCCTTCGCATCACCTGAAACCCAAACCAAAAACGAATCAGAAAAACCATGAACAGCACAACTGCACAAGTTTGCACTGCGCAATGCCGTACCACGCTTCTTGCTACGTCCCCCCATTGTCCGCTCGCTCCCAGTGATCGTACTCTGTTTGTGTGTTTCGATGATGGCTGCTCTGAGTGCTGACTTTGCAGCCATGGCACCTGTTTTTTTATAGTACGCCCACAAGCTGGGCTGCGCCAGCCTGGACGCACGCGCGCGCGTCATGCCGCCGTGTCGCGCGGAGAGCGAGGCGCGGCTGCCACATTGCAGCGCCGGCGAGCCATGCATGCGTTACGGGGCAGGAGCAAAAGCTCCTTTGTTCGCTTCTCACCTACCGGCCGGCAGCGGCAGGGTCGCCGGCGAGGAAGCACATCAATGTGATGCATGCGCCCCGCGAAACGCGCGGTAATTCGCGATGATTCTTGTTTATCTTCATCGACGGATTATCCGGTGGAAACTGAAGACAGGAGAAGGACGACGTCAACGAGGTGGAGGTGGATGGGCGTCGGCGTATTCGGTTCGGTTGCTTGCGTGCTCCCGTCCGGTGCATGCAGCCTTGGAAATTAAGAGGTCGGTATCCATTGTCTAGTGTCATGTCCGGCATGGTGGAAATGAAGCATTGGTCCAAAGGTGTAAAAGATCATTAATAGAGAAACTTTTATCAATTTGTACCATTGTCTTCACCAGTTGAGTCTCTCACGACTTTGAGTACATGAATTGGAGCATTGGCCCACAAATGTAAAACGAGTTTGACTTCTCATTTAGCAGAAGAATTGGAGAATAATATTATGCTAACCTGACTTATGAGATACTTTTATCCATTTATACCATTATCTAGTAAACCAGTTGAGTGTCTCGCGACTCTGCCAACATGAAACGGAGCATTGGTAAAAAATGTATAACACGACTGACTTTCCATTTAGACGTAGATAATTGGAGCATAGTATTATGCCAATCTGATTAATCAAATATTTTTACTCATTTTAACATTGTCTGGATCGCCAGTTGATTGTATCCCGACTTTGCCTACATAAATTGGAGCAACATTGGTCCAAAAATGTAAAATATGTTTAACTTTTCATTCAGAAGTAGAATTGAAGCATAGTATTATGCCATTCTTATGCAATGAGATATTGTTGTCCGTTTATATTGTGTTTGTTTATTTTGTTTCTAAAATATATGGCGTTCCATAAATACTGGGTACAACTTCCATACATTCATGAGGGTTATAAGGGGTACTCTAATATTTATCCGACATATTACGTCATAGAAGTGTCTCATAATTATGTATTAAAAACTAGTACGAGTAAAAAAGATAGTCAAAGTGACATCTGGAAAATTGTTCTCATGTATAACACGACATAAAGGAGGGACTATTTTATTGTTTCCATGACTGATGACCTTGCACCATGTTTTTCAATGTACCAGGAATAGTTTTATTTCGCAAAGCATATGTTGCAATTGTTATAAATGTATAGCTTTAAAAGTATATATTTTTCATCAATAATGTGTGGTTGTTACTATGAACTAGCATGCTGACCCTCACAAATGTGATGACAATGTCTGAGTATGTACAAATTATGTTTATGGTGAAACTTATATTATGTGATGAAATTTAACATGGTTTATTAGTCATTTGTTAAAAGAGGTTCCATGCAAATCTGGGATATCATATGTTTTGTGTCAAATGTGCGTACATTTGATTTATCTTATGGAGACGTTTCTTCTTTCCATCTACCCGCATTTTTCTAGACATGGGTAAGTTTTATCATATTTAACTTTGATCTTTATTTTGTATATGATTATAGTTATAGTAAGTAATGCTCCCTCCTTCCCAAACTTTTTTTTGCTCAAGAATACAGAACTTTATTACAATTTTACATATAGTATATTAGTAATGTTAGAATAAGTATGTCTGAAATAAAGTTATTTTTGCAAGTCGACAAATACAGTGATAGCAATACAAGCTCAATCCATATACTTTGATATATATTTTTTCGGTAGGAGTCTTACTTTAGAGACTACATTTTGGAACGGAGGGTGACGTGGGCATGCTCTTTGGGTGTCTAGTGGTTGGGATTGTCTTGCTGATCACAAACTAACTTGAACGTGAGCAAGCTGAAAATCCAGAAGAGTCAAGGAGTAGCTTTTGGAACGCTTGAACAACTATTTTCAGAGAACGTACATGTAACTGCAATCAATTGTTGTTATTTTCAGAATTCTGCCGACTTCACCAAAAAGAGTTGTACGTACAACAAACATTTCACTTCGGTTAGGTATAGTCCTATGGATCAGATACGTCTTTACCATTTAATCCTCCATTTAATTTTTCACATTTTACCCGGTACGACCATGGAGCGTGTCAAGCAGGACAACGTTGTTATATGACTATTAATCTTTGGCTAAATCCTAACCTTAGATTACATATCCAACTATCAAAATTAATTTGGATGATGTGGCTTAACGTGGTGGCTCTATTAGACATCCGTATATAGCTTTCAGCATATAATAGATAACCTATAATGCTGTGTTTGGATGCACTGAATTGAGCTCCGAATTGAATTGGCAATGGAATACCAAATCAACCAATTCAATGGAATACCATTTTGGCTGTTTGGATGCGCGTGGTATTCACCTGTAGAATCAAGGTTACAATGGAATTCTAAATCCTGTTTGGGTGTACAATGTGTGGAATTGAAAGTTTTTTTTGACTTTGAACAATATAAACTGTGTAATATGAATGAAAATAAACATGTATATATCAGAATGTTTCAATATTATTTTTCACATAATAACATGTTAATAATCCAGAAAAATAGAACAAATTGTAGGAAAATATGTCTCACATAGATAATAAATATGTCTCACATGACACAACATATGGATAATAAATATGTCTCACATAGCACAAAGTAGGTAGTTTATGTCTTACAAATAGCACAAATTGGGTAGACTATGTCTTACAAATAGCACAACAAGCATGACCAAAGTGATTCATAAACGTGCATAAGAACAAAGTTCATCAAGGCAAGGTCAAGAGCCATGGCTTCCTCATCTCCATGGGTAGTGCCATGAGTGATTCAAACGTGCGCTCGTTGGCTGAGAGCTTCCCATAAGCTATCAGCAGATCAGTACCCTCCAAAGTTGGTATCTTCTTGAGTTCAGCAAGGATTTCAGATGGAGGAGTCACCTTTGGTGGTGGTAGTGCCACGGTTGAGGTCAAAGCATCCTCAAACGAGCATCTCAGCTCTCCCACCATGCTCATGATAGCATCAGCAGTGCGTTTCCTCTTCTTAGGCGCCTCAGGAGTATCTTCATCATCCTCCACAACCTGAGGAACTGATGAGGATCCAACCTGAGCACACTCACCTCCTGTCCTTGCACCTGCACCTGTGGCATGGTCTTTTGAATATATAGTAGAGATAGCTTGCCAATTCTTCACTTCCTTGTGCCTGTATGGACCTGCATCCTTGTTTGCCTCCACATATCGAGCCCACACTTCATCACTTTCAACACTCACCATGTTATTATCCCAATCCCATCCAAAGCCACTCTGAGCAAGCATCTTGTTGATGACATCATAATGCTTGTCAAATGTCTTAATTCGTGCTGCTATTTTGTCTTTGTTGATGACAACGTCACATGTCTCCTTCACATGCTTTATGCAAGCATTGTACACATGTGGCTTCCAACCATTTTGTGCATGGTCACCCTTGTTGTGATGCTCAACAAGAATGGCCAATAATGCAGTGTCCATCTCATTACTCCACGGAAGGTAAGTCATGGCCTTCTTTTTTTTTTTGATTCAGCCATGCTTCTACAAGTGACATACATAATACAAGTAAGGAGAAAGAGCAAGTTGTAGATAGTTAAAACATATATATATATTCAGCCAAAGGTTCCATGATAGAAATATCACACAAATGGCAAAAGCATCATCTTCTAGCTAGCACAAAATGGGGACGATCAGCTAGATTTATACTAGAACACTACTCCATTGCTAGTTCGTCATGTGTCACAAGGTACTCAGCAAACATCTCATCAGCTAAATCCTGCCTAAAATCGTTCCATGAGTCGCTTTGTTGGACACTTGTAATTAGTGGGACATCTGCAGGTGCAGGGGTCATAGCTGCTAGTTCAGCGTCGATCTCCTGCAGCAATAGATCATCCCTCACATGTTGTCTATCCCTTGCATAGTTGTGTAACACACAACAAGCATTAATAATTCGAATCTGCAAATATTTATGTCATAGTTAGCATTTGTTACCCAACAGCCCAAAACAATCTACAATCCATATCGACATTTATTACCTGGTCTTCTATGGAAAAGAAAGAACAAGACCGCAGGATGGCCCATTTTTTCTTCAACAGCCCAAAACATCTCTCCGCTACATTTCTAGCACGAGAATGCCTCAAGTTGTACAACTCCTTTTCAGTTTGGGGCCCTAGTAAACTAGCAGCCCACTCCTTCAAGTGGTACCTAGTGGATCGAAATGGAGATAGAAATACTGGTCCATTTGTATAGCCCGCATCAACTACGTAGTACTTTCCTATATGGCAAATGCGTAAGTTATTTACGAATTAAACATGAGAAAAAGAAAGCCAAGAGCAAAGAGAGGTACCCTGTGGTACAACAAATGCATCTTGCCAGTCAATTCTCATGGCATCTTTCAACACTTTTGAGTCCGATGCCGAGCCCTCCCAACCAGGTAGAACATAGAGAAACTTCATGTTCCAATCAACCACACCCAACATATTAGTGGTGATGTTTTGTTTTCTATTCCTGTGCCTCCCTTTGTCAGCCAGCTTAACAAACACATCAATATGACACCCGTCTAGAGCTCCAAGTGCATTGGGAAACCACTTCCATTTGTAATCATCGGGAGGGGTGGCAGTAGGCTCGGGAAGCTTGATCAACTCCCCAGTTAGAGATAAGATGGCAGTTAACACATTACCGAAGTGCCTACTGGTTGTCTCTAAAGACCGCTCATAGCCAATCATCCTCATTTTAGTTCCATGGCCAACTACTTGTAAGAACATAGCAACATTTTCTTCTACCGTGACATAGGTTGTATCTTTGAGACCACCCTTCTCACGCAGTATAGCACAAAGATTATGGAAATTTCTTTTGGTTAAACGCAGCTCATCATAGCATCGTGTCTCTGTCCCATTGTATGTTCTTCTCAACACATACTTTCTATATGCAACCCTCTTCTCAAAGTCATCGAAGGCACCTAGGTCCCTCGGTGACCTCTGAGTACTAGCATATGCTAATGCAACCATAGACACCTCAAAATACAACTTTGTGAGCATTATCCTTTTTCTTTTTCTTCTTTTGTTCTCTTCACAAATGTAATGAACCAATTCTTGGTGAGACATGATGATTCTACAATACACAAACAAAGTTTCAAATTTAGCAATGTAAAACGCAGGTATTCTAGTGTAAGCAATTCACAAACATGCTCAGGCTACTAAGGTAAGCAATACATACTAAGGCAAGCAACTCCTCTGACTAATTCCAGCTTGCGAACAGTGGCAGCACCACATAGTACAAAGAGCACAAGGTTCACTGATCATCCTAACAACGCAGGTATTGGGGGGAAATCTTTGCGTCCTACCACCACCACCACCGCAAGCTGCTCCCTACCACCACCACCGCAAGCTGCTCCCTACCACCACCACCACCGCCGTCGAGTTTCGCCCCAGGAGGAGGCAAAGGCTGGCGGGCGCGGGGCGCAGACGGAGGCGAGCCTCCCGCCGCCGCCTAGGGTTAGCTACCCGCTTCGGGCGGCGCGGAGAGGGGCGGCCAGGGGTAGTGAAAGATGGGAGAAGGAGGCCGGGGAAGAGGAGGGAGAGCTGGCGTACCTGCTTGGGCCGCCGGCGACGAGCTGCTGGGGGAGGGGCGGCGGCGGTGAGGTGGTCGTCCGAGCTCCCCTCGTCGCCGCGAGTGGATAAGCCGGGTCGGGGTCGGGGTCGGGGTCGCTGCGTCGAACGTTTCGGAGCTCGTTTCCGAGGTCTGGAGCTCGGAAACGACTCGCGTGTTATTTGCTCGGTCGGCCTCCCCGCGCGGAATTGGGTTGCCAATTCCAGGGCCCAATTCACAGCACATCCAAACGCTAGAATTGAGGCCCCAATTCTAGATTCGCCAATACCAAGCCCAATTCTGTGCATCCAAACACAGCATAATATTTCAAAAGATATGCATTTGGAAGAGTGTCTCACCATTGGAATTGAAGAATTAGTAAAAAAATGTAAAGCGCATTTGACTATTTATCTAGAGGAAAAACTGGAGTATACTATTTTGCTGATCTAATTAGTAAGATTTTATATTCCTTTATATTTTGTTTCTAAAATTATATGAATACCGGGTAAAACCTCGATGTTTTCACAGTGGTTATAAGGAACATTCCAATGTCGACCAGACATATATGTCCTATAAAAGTTTCATCATTATGTACTAAAAACTAATAAAAATTTATAGTCAATGTGACATCATGGATGATGCGCTCAGGTATAACACTGCATAAAAGAGGAAATATTTTATTATTTCTGGGACTCTGACCTTGCACTATGTTGTTAAGTGCACAAGTAACATATTTATTTTGTGGAGCATACGCTACAATTGATGTTAAACGTATAGCTACGGAAGATTTATTTCTTATAGCAATGTGTGGTGCGTATAAGTAACAAACTATTAAATTTCACACGATATACATGTGCAAAAGTGTCTCACTATTTGGAATTGGAGCTTTGGTCCCAAAAAATCTTAGACATGTTTGACATTGTATCTCTGTGTAGAAATAAAATATATTATTATGCTAATCTGGTTAATGAGAATTCATATCCTTTTATGTCGCATTCTTCCATTTTGTTTATAAAATATATGATGTTCTACAAATATTGGGTAATATCTCTATACTTTGACGAGGATTGTAAGGATTACTCTTGGTTTAATAAGACCTATATATATGTCATATAAGCATTTCATAATTATATAGCAAAGTAACAAAAACAGAATGGTACTAGTCAAAGTGAAATCATCGAGTCTATGATCATGCATAACAAGGCATAAGGAAGAGACTATTAATTATTTCCGGTAGTAATGATCATACTGGAAACATATCTACTTCGTGGAGCATAGTTACACTTCCATGTATAGCTAGGAAATTATTTATTTCATTTATTAATGTATGAGTACTAGTAAATAATCTGTAACGTTTCACAAGATATGCATGTAGAGAGTGTCTCACTATTGAATTGGAGCCTTCCATTAATATTTTATTCTTTCATTAGGTTTCTATACATAGATGATGCTCTATAAATATTTGGAAAACCTCGTACTTCCTCAATGGTTAGAAGAATTACTCTTGGGATAATCATGCCTCTGTATGTCCTGAACATTTTATAATCATGTATTAAAAATGTAACCGATAAAAATAATAGTCAAAGTGACATCTAGGTGAATGTTCTCGTGTATAGCATGACATAAAGGAGGAACTATTTCATTGGTTCCGAGACTTCTAACCTTGCACCGTTACGTTCAATACAAAGAGAACATGTTTATTTTGTGCACCATGCGTTACACTTTGTTGTCAGATGTACAACTGGTGATGTATTGTAGTATTGTGTGTCAAGTGCTAATAATTAATCTATGATATTTCATTATATATGCATGTGGAGGAGTGTCTCGATTCTCTATCTACTGGAATTGGAGCCATGGTGCATGGTAGATGATCCGTAGGTGCAAATCCGTAGAAATCCATCCGTAAGTGTAGCATTACTGCTACGCATCAATAGGGAAGTAGAGATGACCGTTCACCTGCTTCTCAGCTCGTTACCTTGCCGGCCAACGGATGTACGCCCGGACGGATGGGATGACAAGTCCCAAAAGCTAAAGCCGGAGCTAGCGTGTGCATCGGTAGATCGCCGCCCTCGACGTGCTCGCGCGGACAGCAGACACGCCCAGTCCAGATCGGAATTGAACCTCTTTGTTTCACTTTCACCACCCTCTCCTCCTCCTTTCTCTTTACACACGGCTAGTACGAGCGTAAGTTCCTTTCGACAAAGCGCCTTCTGTGTACAGCTCGTGCAGGCAAGGCAAGCCTTTTGCATGCCGAGGTCGATCCAAAACGTATTAGGCAAGCAAATTAAGTCCCCGATCGATGCGATTGCAGCAGCCTTGCCGATTAGATCGATTACCTGATCGATCTGGCTGCCAAAGCACAGGAAAGCTAGCTAGCTAGCGTCGGTCATAATCGGACCTTACGGATCATCTACCATGGCAGCTCAAAAAAATTGGAGTTTTTACTTTGCAGCTAAAAAATGACCGCCCTTCGCCTCATTCAGAGCTCAGCATTGCCAAATCGATACGTGCTTGAGTGTAAACATCACACATGGCTCCAGACGATCGATCACTCTTGGAATGGATCGTACTCCAACCTCGCAGGGCGCATGTGCTCGCCTAGACCAACCCGAAGATGCTAAATATGCTAGAGAGGCAAAGGGGGCGCAGAGGCCAGCGGCAAAGCTGTCGCCCTGATCCGGGCAAAGCTAGCTAATTAACTCATGGAGTCGCGCTGCGCGGTGCGTGCTGCACTGACAGTGTGAAGATATATTTGCCATGGCAATGTGCTTTGTTGCTCCGTTTTCTTTTTCGATATGCCTAGAAACTATGAACTCCCGTCCTCTAAATTGTGCAGATTTGTCGAAGCCGTTTTCAAAATACAAGTTTTTTTTATAATTTTTAACTAAATTACAATTGTGTATATTTTGAAAATACTTTCGAGGTAAATCCACACGCGTGATTTCAATTTTCTAATCCAAATACTATTTGATAAGCTAAAACGACACCATTTAGAGGACCGGATGGAATTGTAGCTTGCCAAAACTTCAACTAAGCATTTATGTATGCAGCGATTGCATATGGAGTATACCTTCTGAAGATATATACTATAATTAGACAGTAGCTAGCTAAGCAGATGTATTTCGGTAGGCCTGTTTATATAACAACATCACCAGATTTCGAGGCTGGACTAGAAACAGTAGACGAATCAGGAATCTGACTTGCAAACCTCTCTTGACATCACAATGAAATTATAAGATCCTTCCAATGCACCCAAAAAAACTACTAGCTAACTATAGCACTCACCAAATTCCCAATAGTACTGACACAAGAACAAGACCGAGGAGCTCAAGCAGCAATTCACAACACACAGTCGCAACATACGTACTATATAATTTAACCTTCAAACGAGCACACCATAATCTTGATCACCAGCAGAAACGCCCAAGCAAAGGATAACCAGCCCGGAGCCGCGCCGATGGCGCCATTCTTCTTCGCACGATCTCCTTCACCGTCCCCGTCCCGCGAAGGCGCGTCAGCATCAGCATCACCGCCTGGCCGCGTCCCGTTCTTGGGCGCGACGTTGGTAGCCTTGTGCCGTGAGGACTCGGGCGACGTGGGTGCCTCCGCGGCGGGGGACGACATGACGGCGCCCACCTGCAGCACAGATATGTTGTACGGCGCCTCGTGCACGGACTTGACGAAGAGCACGGCGGGCGCCCGCGCGTCGTGGTCGCCGCCGTCCTCCTGGGGCACGAACGCCACGCTCCCGCCCCGGCGCTCGGAGATCTCCACCATGCCGGCGCTCCCGGGCGCGTCGCCGGAGGCCTGGAACAGGGTGGACACGTCCGCGGAGCCGCCCGGGAGACGGTGCAGCTTGGCGCGGTCGTAGTAGTCGACGAGGACGTGGAGGGAGAGCACGTGCCGGAGCGCCTCGCGCGGGAGATGCCGCGCCCTGAGCGACGCCATGTCGGCGTCGTCGACGGCGAGGACCGTGATGGTCTTGCGCTCGTTGATGTCGTCCGCAAGGCCCGTGGCCGTCAGCAGGCGGCTGAACTCGCCCATGTCCCGGCGCGCCGCGAGGATGGCGGTGATGTTGTGCGCGGCGGGGCATGTCGGCCATGTGGAGAGGACGAGAAGGAGGAGCACGGCCAAGGAGTTGGCGCCGGGGAGCGACATTGTTGTGACGTGCAGCGTCTCGATGAAACTGGGCGACGAGGGTTATTGCCAGAGAGGGCGAGAACTGAACCGTGGGTGCCCTGGTTTTATGGCGAATGGTGGCTTGCCAGAGGAGCACGGTACTCGCTTGGTGCTGCAATTGGTCACCGCGGCTAATTTCGCTCTTACTTAGCTTTCTACTGTAGTAGTTCTACTGGCCGCTGAACAGTGGCGGAGCCAGGAATTGAGATGAGGGGGGGGCGAACTATCAAAGGTTGTGCCACCGGCGAAATTTTTTTTTTGACAACACATGTAATCCTACAATTGTACGGAAAGAACTATATAAATAAGTTGAAGTCTCATAATATTATAGCTCACTAAATATGTTTGAAGGTAACAAAAGTAGTCATAAAAGAACTATATAAATAAGTTGAACAGGGGCTCCAGGGGCGGCCGGCGGCAACGGCTCCAGGGGCGGCAGTGGCTCCAGGGGCGGCCGGCGGCAGCGGCTCCACGGGCGGCCGGCAGCGCAAGGAGCAACGAGGGGCGGCCGGCGGCGGATCGAGACGAGAACGAGCAGGGCGGACGTGCGGGGCGGAGCGAGTTGGGGATTGGGGAACGAGCGGAGCGAGGCGACCGACCGAGTAATCGAGGGGGTCGAGGCGTCGTCGCATCGAGCACGGTCGTGCGAGGTGCGTGCGACTGCTCGTTCTGCCTTGTTTTTTCTTTTTTTTTATCCCTCCCTTTCACGTATATGGAGTGTAGATACGTACTGAAAACATATAGTCAAAAAATTAGCAAAAGTTGAGGGGGGGAGGCCGCCCCACCTCGCCCCCCTGGTGGCGCCGCCCCTGCCGCTGAATGATATGCGTACGCATGCTACGTCATCTTCATCTGAGCCAAGTCCTTTATTCCAAAAAAAATATAACTTACTCTCGAAAAACAAATATAACTTTTTTTTTGAGAAATAAAAAATATATAACTGAGAAGCAAATGCCTTGAATCACCAAGCTAAGCTGAGAGAGCATCACAGCTTGGCCCATTCAAATCAGCCCACTAATTTCTCCTTTAGGCTTTGTTCGGTTGCTCGGGTTGAGATCCCCTAGTGGATCTAACCACTGCCGGTATTGGGTGAACCCCAATTATCACCCCAATCGCCACTCCCCCCTCACCCCACGTTTCCTAGTAATCACTGCCATTCGGTTAACCCCTGCATCGGCAAGCAAGCAGCAAACGGAATTGGTTGATCGCTCTGCCGCCGACAGGAAAGGGTTGGAGAGAGGAAGGGCACGCTGCTCGATTTGTTGCGCCGCAGGCGCCCCTCCACCACCGCCGCCGCCGCCACCGACTGCCCCTCTGAATCACACGAGAGAAAGAGCCTGCGAGAGAGACGAGGACCAGAGAGAGAGAGCTTGATCTGCTCGATTTGATGCGCCGCCGCCGGCCGCCCCTCTGAATCACGGGCGGGAGAGAGAGACGAGTGCGAGAGAGAGTCGCGGATTATTTCCACGGGATAAGGGTCGTGGTTTAATTCCCCTGCGATTTGACCGGGATCGGGGTGGAATATGGCGGGGTGTAATCCCTCCCGGGTTTAACCGAACGCGTCACACGCAGAGGGTCGGAATTTAATCCGCGTGGGTCCGATCCCGGCTGACCGACGGGTATTTCACCCCGATCCCGGCCGGGGTGGGCGGAAACGAACGAAGCCTTACTTATCAACTCTATAGTAGTAAAAAAAAGCCTTTTTGTTCTTCATAAACCTTCGGTTAAATTGTTCCAGTAAAAAAAACTCCATTCAATTACAGATTTCGTTCCCCTAAGAAAACTTAAATGTTATGTATGGCTATCAAATCTCAGAAAAAAATTCACGTGGTCCTCAGAGATCCGACGACGAGGCCGGTGGAGTAGCTGTGGAGCTGCCGGTGCCCTAACATAGCACAGCCGTCTGTCTTTAGTTCACATGGCTAGTGTGTAGCTACTTTCATATCCTGGGCAAATTTCCGGCGCTTTCCATCCAGGCAATTTCTTCACGGTGCACCAGTAGTACTGTAGCAGACTACATAAATCAAGCAACCATGTGCAATCGAGTCAAGGTAAAGCAAGATTAAGCAAGAACGAAACGAGACAGCCCACGTGACTGGGCAATGTCGAGCACGGAGAGTTTCGGCCCATGATAGAACCTTCTCCAAGGAGTGTGGCTTTGCGGTATGATTTCAGTGTCACTACTCACTGCGGGTGCAAGCTGTGTATATGTACTTGTATGTTTTTTTAGAACTTTTTAAAATGTAAAAATAAAATTTTCGATTTTTAAAAAACGAGAGCACTGAATCTCGGGAGCAAGAAGTGTTTTTCGATCTAAACCTGTTTGTTTCAGGGTGCAGTGTGCAAGCAGAACATATCGTCATATTGTTTATTTTTTGGGGGAGCAGAACAGTTCATCAGGCCGCACACCCGCATCCACAAGGCCTTGGGCAAACTTTCCACGGGCCAAACTGGGTAGAAAGGCCTCAATCAGCGCATTCGTGGAAAATGGTTTTCCCGTGAAACTGGCCTCCACATACTGGGCCGGGCCAATCCGGCAGAACGATTTACATTCCTCCTGACCCCTGCCAGGCCTCCAACGGCCGCCACTAGGGCACGTCCAGTTTCAAGCTTTTTGTTTTCGGAGAGTTTCAAGCTATAGTATGTGTTCAGTGTTGTAAGAAAAAAGTGCCACAGGCACAGATGACTGGATTAGCGTCAGTCTCAAAGAAGCTGATCACTGCATCGAGCTAGTTCATTTCTTTGCTTGACACGGTTGGATAAAAAATAATACTGTAGGTGTTTAGTTCAAGCATTAATTTACAGAAGCACATAAGTAATTACAGAAACTATGGCTATGGCTTGTTCCTTCTCACCTCTCTGAATTCACACAGTACACTGTCTGTGGCGTACATATTTTTTTGAAAAAAGGTAAAAGATTTGTCATTTTCATTTAATAAGGAGAAGTTTTTAGAGCTCTTACAAACCTAGCCGTCGGAAAAAGGCCCCATGGCCTAAAGGAAAACAAACTCACTTTCGCGGTATTACACTGCCTTTGTCCCGGCAAGGCACCACATTGCCGTCTCCTCTTTAATCTTTGCGATGAGCATGGGCGAGGTTGTTGATTGGTGTAAAAAAGAATTAGCATTTCTCTGCTTCCAAATCTCACAAGAAACAAGTTTGGCAAACACCCTGTTTAGAATTACCTCCATCCAGCAATCCTTCATGGTGGGAAAAACTTGCCAATCCCCCGGAGACACGTCATGAAGTTCAAGCAAATCCTTCAAGGAGGACCAAATCCTAGTGATGAACCGACATTTGAAAAGAAGATGGGTGGTCGATTCTTGAACTTGGTTGCAACCAAGCCTACAATTTGACCATCCTCTCTGATGAAGTCTATCCACTGTCCACACACGATTTTTAAGGACCAACTAAGCGAAGATTTTACACTTAGGGAAGCCCTAGTCTTCTAAACAAAGATTGACGTGACGGAGGTGGTGTGGCCTAAAAACGCAGTTTGTAGGACCTTTCTCTAAACCGAACAGTGTTCATAATTAATGGTTGTATAGTTTCACTACGTCGGGCATAGGACGACAGACATTTCTCTTATTCTATACATTACACACCAACTTTTTTTGCAGGAAGAATTTGATCCTTACAATTCCCCAAACATATGCATGTTAGAGTATATTTGTGTTACGGAAAGATATGGTAGAGATAGGATTTGTTTATTGTCTTGTACTTCAAGTCGGTCCCTTGTACGCCTATATATACTTGCTCATGAGGCTCAATAATACATCCACCAATTCCGCCAATCTCATAATTCTACATGGTATCAGAGCGGCACGATCTCTGACCTAGCCGCCGCCTCCGTGCTTCCGCACCGCGCCGCCCCCGGGGAAATCGATCTCCATGATCTCGCTCGGGGGCCGAGCCGCCTGTACCTAGGGTTCGTCCGCCGAGCGGTTGCTCGGCTGCCCTAGAGTCTTTTTTTTTCGGTCTCTTGATCCGGTTTTTCTCTTTTTCGCCGGTCGTTTTTTATCGCTGTGGGGGGATGTCAGCCCCTGTATTCTACTTCGGCTTATCTCCAGTCTGACCGTCCGCGACGTTCCAGTTGTTCACGACGCTACCGCTACGACTGCGGGGGGATGTTAGAGTATATTTGTGTTACGAAAAGATATGGTAGAGATAGGATTTGTTTCTTGTCTTGTACTTCAAGTCGGTCCCTTGTACGCCTATATATACTCGCTCATGAGACTCAATAATACATCCACCAATTCCGCCAATCTCATAATTCTACAATGCATTTGTACGTAGCTAGGTATTGCATCCATGAGAACTTCACTAGATACATGATGAAAACCTCTTCGTCCTTAGAGCAACTCTAGCAGATACCGAATAAGATGGTACCAGATCTCGTATCCGGTTGAGCTGGAAAAGTTTTGCAGTACCAAAATTTGCTCTCGCAGAACAGATGCAGAAAATTGATACTGGATATTTCAACTGAAAAACAAATACTAGTTCGCGCGTTAATTTTACAAAGGAAGTTCATCGAAACTAAATTAGAACTGAAATTAAACATAACTAAACCGTTAATGAAAATAAACTAGAACGGAAATGGAACCCTAGATCTAATCCGGCGGCGACATCGTTCTTTTCCCGGTGATGCGACGGCGTTCTTCTTCCCGGCGTCGGCGTCGACCTACGGGTCGATGTCAAGCTCCTCCTTCTCGGCGATGACGCGCAACGCCACCGCCAGCTCCTGCTCGTCGACCGCCTTCACCAGGCGCTCCTCCGCACTGGGAGCTCGGGCCTCCAAAGCCGTCGTCGTGGCGGCGACCTCCTCCTTGGCTCTACGGACACGACTGTAAGCCGGCAGCAGCACCTCCTGCAAGCGGTCGAAAGGGACGATGGCGGAGCCCCACGGCGTTCGGGGTCACGCGGATGTGCCCCGCCAGAATAGGGTCCCCGTCGAATTCCTCCACCGGCTCCTCCGCCGGCTCCTGCCGCTTCCTCCTCCGGCTGCCGCTCAAGCTCCCCGCCTCCGTGTCGTGACGCCGCGGCGTCCGCGGCGTCATGAGGCCCGCCCACCGGCGGTCCTTGTACGAGCCGCGGAGGCGCGCGCCATTCGAGCGGTTGAGCACGGCCTGCCGCGCCTTCTCCTCGGCCGCCCTCCTCGCCGCATCGTCTTCCGGCGGCTCCCGGCCTCCTCCGCGCCCGCCGGAGCTGCGCAGGCTCGATCCCGCCATGGATCTAGTGGTAGGGAGGGGAGAGGAGCTGCTAGGCGGCATCGATTGCTCGCCGGAGCTGGGATCGGAATGCGGCCCGGCTATATAAAGGACGAGGCGCCGCTTATCCGTCTCACCGGATACAAGTTTCCAGGCCATGGGCTTATTCCGCATCTGTTTGGGCCGAAAAATCGACTTGTACCCCAAATCGGCCGGACTTTTCTGGGGCTAGGTGCTTATTCTGGATCTGCTAGGGTTGCTCTTACTCCTTACTCATGCTTCCACTGCATCGACGCATGGGCAGCTGAGCGTCGGACCCAAGTCATTTTTTTTTCGAACCTCGGCAATGCCTTTGATTGATAAAGTCGAAAAGAGTTGGACAGTTTATGAGGGAAACCGGCCGAAAACCGTACAACACAACGCACCACACCGGCCCCAAGGCCACGCCCCAGAAACACGAGTCGACGACTATATCGCCCTAGCGAAACCATAGCCGACACCCAAAACGGCGGAGACGATCTCAACGCAAGACGAAATCCGGAGCCGCCGCTCTGACATCCACACCATACCGATTGCCGCGCCCCAAAACGAGTCGACGACCATGTCACCCTAGCGACCATAGCCGCCACCCAATATGGCGGAGACGGTCTCAACGCTAGACGAAATCCGGAGCCGCCGCTCCGACATCCACACCGGTCCGATTGCCGCGCTCCCCCTAGCCGAACACGAAGGCTCGCCGCCGCCAACCACCATCTGGATCCACTGGTCCCCCTGGCCAGTGGAACATCCAAGGCGAGGCCCCAAGAGGCAAGCGACGCAGGAGCGCCGCCCTCGCCCGACCCCGCGAGGGATCTGGGGTTTCCCCCGGAGAACCCAGCGTGAGGAGGCAACAGAACCACCTCGACGACGCCTTCAAGAAGGACGCGGCGCCCAAGGGCATCGCCGTCGTCGGCCCTGGCCGACAACCAGGGCAGGGCTTTCGCCCGGCGATGTGTCGCAAACCTCGCAAACCGCCCATCGAGGACCGGCCAGACCACCATCAACGCATGCCGCAGCCACCGTGGCACCTCACGCCACGACGGCGCCGCGCCGACCAAGCCCGGGGCCGCCACCCCGGCATCCTCTCCTCCGACTGGAAGACGAACCCACAGCCGGAGGTGCAGCACGGCCACCTCATGCCAGCCACATGGCCTCGTCCTTGGGTGGCGCCATCGATCCGGGGCCGCCGCCCCGGCGTCCTCTCCCCGGAGCCCCAGACCGACGGAAAACGCCGGCCAGCACCACTCCCCTCACCACCGACCCCGCGCACCGCCGCAGGGCCACGTCGGGCCGACCGAGCGCCAGAGCCCGCGCCGCCACGACGCCGACGACCTCGACCCGCCGTCCACATGGCCAGGCCCCGGCCGCCCCCATCAGATCCGGGCACGAGGGCCCCCGATCCGTCTTGCCGCCGTAGAACCACGGCCTCCGGAGCCGCCGCTCCGGCGTAGCGCCTCCGGCGACCTCCTGTCGCCTCGGCCGACGTCCCGGCCTGTCGCCCTCACGGCCAGGCAGGGCACGTCCCCATCAGTTCCGTGCGCGAGGGCCCGGCCTCGCCACCACGCCGTCGACCGGCGCCGCCGGAGCCGCCGCTCCGGCCTGCCAGCGGCGGCAGCACGCCGTCCCCGTCCCAGGCGGAACCGACGCAGCGCCCACACGTGAAAGGAAGGAGCACCCACCCCCGCGCACCAGTTGTGTGGCGGCGGGGAGGCCGCCACCGCCGCGGCGCAAGGGCCGGTGACGGCAGCGGCGGGAGAGGCGCGGGGAGAGGAAGCTCTAGCGGCGCTAGGAGGGGCCCCCCGGTGCCGCCTGGGTGCGACACGGGGGGGGGGGGGCGGAGGAGGTGGCCGGCGACGAGCAGGCCTGACGGCGGCGGCGGCGGCTAGCGGCGGAACCCTAGTCGCGGGAGGAGGAGGGACACGGATTTCTTTTGTTCACATGTCTACGCTGCGAATCTTTCGACAGAAAAGAGATCGACCGGACCCAAGTCATTCAACATGAGCGAGTGATGGATCCTCGGTTACACCTCCAACGGGCTGGCGCATACGGACCAGCCCAGTCCGATTTTGTCCCAACGGACAAAAGAGGGGCTCCAACGGGCTGGCGCATCCGGACTGGTGTCCGCCCGGACACCAGTTTTGGACCCAAACGCGGCCCAACTTTGGGGCGGCTTTGGGGCGGGACGGACAGCCTCTCGGTCCTCCTCTTTGTCCTCCCTGTCCGCGTCGGGCCCAAGGGCCAGCCACACAATCCCTCCCCTCCCACCTCCCCATCTCCTTTTAGCCCCGCGACCGCCGCCGCCGCCCTGGACCTTCCCTTCGGCGACCGAGCTATCCTCGGCCACGACGTCGTCTAGCCTTCCCCGTGGCCGGATCTCGTCGCCGGCCGCATTGTCCATCTTCTTCCGCCCCGGCCGCCCTCGAGCCGTGCTGTAGCCGCGGCCGTCCTCGCCCTCGTCTCCAACACCGGCCGCATTCTCCATCTTTTTCCGCCCCGGCCGCCCTCGAGCCGTGCTGAAGCCGCGGCCGTCCTCGCCCTCGTCTCCAACACCGGCCGCCCTCGTCCTCTGCCCCGGACTCGACCGCGAACTCCACTGCCCCGAAGGTGTTCGACGAAATGTATGAACACCGGCCGCCCTCGTTCTTTGCATTTGAAGGAATGCAAATGATGTAGCATTTTCTTACAAATTTATTCATGTAGATGGATAGCGATGATGAGTTCTTCTACCACACCTTCATCGATACATCGGATGAATCTTCCGACGATGACAGCGATATCATGGTGGCCGCGGCCACTCTCATCCACAACTTCAACCAGAATGCAGTGCCCCGGCATGTTGGGTCAGTCGTTGGGCGAGCACCCGCGTTGGACCGTGAACGAGAGAATGGTCACCTCCAGCTTTGGAAGGACTACTTCAACCCAGTGAAGACAACGTATCTGGCTTCGGTCTTTCGTCGCCGTTTTCGTATGGCCCGACACTTGTTCATACGTCTGCTGGAAGGGGTGAGGGCATATGATGACTACTTTGAGGCCAAGCCAGATGCCACAGGTCAGTATGGCTTCTGTTCATATCAGAAGTGCACTGCAGCTGTCCGGATGCTTGCATATGGAGTGGCTGGCGATCTTGTTGATGAGTATCTGCGCATGAGCGAGAGCACTTGCCTGGAATCGATGTATCGTTTCTGCCGAGCTGTGGTTCAGGTGTTTGGCACGGATTACTTGAGGGAACCCAACCTTGCAGACACTGCCCGTCTTCTGAAGATGAATGAGAGCAGGGGCTTTCCTGGGATGCTTGGATGCATAGATTGTATGCACTGGGAGTGGAAGAATTGTCCCTTTGCTTGGCAGGGACAATACCAGGGTCATGTCGGCGAGTGCACGGTCATACTCGAGGCAGTGGCATCCCAGGATCTGTGAATTTGGCACTCATTCTTTGGTATGGCCGGCTCCAACAATAATATCAATGTGCTACATCGGTCCACGGTATTCGACCGGGTTGTCGAGGGAGAGGCTCCAATTGTCCACTATGAGGTGAATGGGCATGAATACAACAAGCCCTATTACCTAGCTGATGGCATCTACCCTTCGTGGCCAGTTTTTGTGAAGACCATTCGGAAGCCTAACTCCGAGAAGACCAAGAAGTTTGCTCAACACCAAGAAGCCTGCCGGAAGGATGTGGAGCGAGCATTTGGTGTGCTCCAATCTCGTTTTGCCATTGTGCGGCATCCTGCTAGAACATGGAGCAAGGAGCTGATGTGGGAGGTCATGACAGCTTATGTAATCATGCACAACATGATAGTGGAGGATGAGCGGGATGACGCGAGGCTATTCGATCAAGGATGGGAATTTCAGGGTGAGTTGATTGAGCCGATCCCAGGGATAGCGTCGTTCCAGCAGTACCTTCATGTGCTTGACGAGATGCAGGACAAGGAAACACACATCCAGCTCCAGAATGATATGGTGGAGCATGTGTGGGCTCACTTCGGAAACCATCCAGCTCCAGCTCCAGAATAATTTCATTGCATGAACTATTTATTTCAGTCCATGAACTTTTTATTGTAATAAATTTGATACTATATTTGCTATCCAACTATGTTTGTTTGCTATTGATTTGTGAATTTAAAAAATGGGCTCACTTGGGGCCGGGGGGGTCATTTTGCGCCAGGCCGTTGGGGGCACCTCCACCCCAAACGGACAAATGCCCAAAATGTGTCCACGGTCCGCCCCCAAAGGGACAAAACCGGACCAATTTCGGTGTCCGTTTGCTCCACCCCGTTGGAGGTGCCCTTACTACTTCCGGGGATCATAGTAAGTTCTGAACAGTGTCGAGCAGTACAGTCCTGCCATCACCACGAACTGGTTGCAGTGATTGCACGAACGATAGTGCCTGTACGTACCGCAGTGCTGCTGCCACTGTGCGCTTCATCAGAGCTCACAGTTCAGTAGTGATGGATGTATGATAGGCTGATGTCACAGTGCCTGTGACAGCGGGAGCATGGCCATAAAATTCCTCGGCACGGCAGGATACCGTATCTGTGACATTGTTCCTTGAGGTAGTACGCCCAAGAAAATTTCTATTCCTGATCTGTACCGCATGAACTAGTGTAGTGTTCTGGTACTATGCGTACATGTGACTGTTCGTCGGTTCATCACTCTAGAAGAAAGCTTCAGGCGACTTGGAGTTGATCGGACGGTCGACAAAATCAACCCTTTTTTCTCAGGGTAAAACTCGATGCTAGTTCACTTTCTTTCATACAGAAAACGTCAGCTGTATCTGGAATTATCGATGGACCATCTGATTTCTGTGTTGAACGGTGGTGGAGCAGGTGCGGACAGATAGGGATAGCCGTCCGTCGACATACGGGCCGGGGAGGGGAGCAGTCACCGGAAAGTTTTCATCTCCGACGGGACCCTGCGACCACGACGTGGATCGGGCAGGACACGGCGGCATGGCACAGTCTTACTGCACAGTTACAGCTCAGTCCCTTGTTCAGACGCGATCGACCGCGCGCTGATGTACCTCTCCCTCTCACCGTGGGGTGGGTCATGGCGGAGAACAGTTGAGCCATCCACTCGTCTCGCAGGAGTAAATAACAGTGCGAGAGTAAATAACTGATCTATCTACGCATGTTGTGTTTGTTTTGGCTATTATTTGTTGGGAACGCTAGGATCGAGAGCAGGTAGCTAGGCAGGTATGTGATGGATCAGTTCACCGCCGCCGATGCATGCATCTCGTGCCAAGGATGACATATGTAGTAGATCCTTAGGTAGGATCCGGCCTGTTTTCTTCCTGGACGGCTGGCTAGCATACTGTCCCTGGTTTCAGTTTCCCGTCAACTTCGTAGACTCGATGAAAAAGATCTTCAGCGCCATGATTTCGATCGGCGATCCAACCAGACGTATGGGAGAACACCACAGCTGAAAATAAGCGGTGGGCTTGCGCTCCGACCAAGGAAAAAAATAGCGTGCTATCAAAAATAGCGTGGCCCTCCTCCAGAAGCTATACAAGATATAGCATGATATAGCGAAGTTACATATAAAATAGCGTGATGAAAAAGTTGTAAAAAATAGCCCAAATATTAAGGATTTCAGCACTAATTTTTTTTCCAGAAACAATACATGCATAACCAGGTAACCATATTCAAATGTCAAGGCCAAATCCATGGCACAAATACAAATATGAGGCTTAAAACCATGAAAAAGTAATAAACTAAAAGATAAATATTTTAAACTTTAATCAGAATTATTGACATCATCTTCAGAATAACTAGAAGAACTACCAGATTGCCCGTCATCATCATCACCTAACGTTATTTCCAGACTTTTTGTTAGCGTAGCTATAACGTTACCACGTTTAGTGTGGTTTCGAGCGTATAAGACGAAAATAGCGCCGTAGCGTCAACTTTAGGCTAAATATAGCGTAGCCTCTCCAAATACGCTATATCTATTAACCGGGAAATAGCGTGCTATTTTTTTCGTTGGCTCCGACCACTGGACCGGGTCAAGATTTTGCGCTTGGTACTAGCTGAAAATAAGCAAGGAGGTATGTGGCGCCATGCCCGAGGCTGGGGCCAGCGGACGTACGCACGCACATATATATGTATCGTACTGGTGTACAGGAGAAGCACTGTACGTAAGCGCCAGCTAGCCACTGCCGTCTCCATCGGAACAAACTCCCCGGAGACAGAGTCAAAGCTAGGCGCGTAGGTGTGTGCCGCCTCCTAAACTCAATCACTCCAATCAACTACCAAACCTGGTTATAATAACAAGTTTATCTCCTTGAGAAAAAATAACCCGATTATCTCTAGCTTTGATCATTTCGGATTCTCTGTTGTTACAACGACAAAAAGATACAAGAAGACTTCGACCTAAAGAAACTAACGAAAATGGCGACATCCGGGTTCAATCGGCGTTGTTTTTGCTCAGTTTTTCTCTTAAAAAATTTAGGACCGCTTAGCCCTAGTTGATTATTCTAGAGTAAACGGTTCTGAAACATCTGAAAAAAAATGATACTCCCTCTATTTCTGAAGACGTAAACAATCGAGGGAAAAAAAACAGGTCAATATAGTTTTTCTTTTTCAGATAGTAGACAAGTCAATAGTTTAAGAGGTTACAACATGCATGCATGAGAGAACTTGATAATCTATAGTGGAACAAGAATAATTGCTCTGATTCGATCGGTTGTAGCAACACAATGGTTAGCTTTCTTACACAAACCTCTCCTGTGTGGACACAGAAAGGGAAATAAATAAAAAGGTACAGATGCGGGCAGTACGTACGTAGGAGTACATGTGTACTTACCAGCTAGCTGTTGGTCGTCGTTAAGAAGCAATTAACCACAGCTTAATTGAAGTGACAGTGATGAGTAACTAAACCAAACCGAGCTAGGGCAGGTAGACGGACGGGTCCGGGACGTCCGTCCAGCAGCTCCCGGCGTTCCAGTACGTGGCCGGCGACGCATCGCCGAGTTCGAAGATCCCCGAGTCCAGGGACATGAACGGCGCCATGTCGGCGACGGTGGAGGTAGCAGAGGTGTGCGCCTCTGGCTCTTGCAGCGGCGCCTGACCTGCGTGCAGCGCCGAGCCAATCGGATCCTCTGTCTTCGGCTGCGACGAGAAGTTGAACATCGGGAGAGGCGGTGGAGGAGGCGGCGCGAAGAGGGACGCGAGCGCAGCGGCCTGGTCCGCGAATATCGGCGCCGGTGGTGGCACGTCTGCTGCGAAGGGGTAATTCGGGCTGCGGCTCGGGAAGGCGATGGTATTGTTGGGGTTGGAGGACGGCGTAGCAGGAGCGGGAGGGGTCGTCGTCGTCTCCCCGGCGGCGGCCGTGGGGCTCGTGCTGCCGCTGCCGCTATTGGAGCGGCCAGAGGACGATGCGGACGCGCGCCGCTGGTTCTTTGCTTCCGTTGCCGCGGGCGTTGACGGGGCGGACGAAGACGACGAGCTTCGCTTGGCCTTGCGGCAGCCGCCGCCGACGGGGACGTTGCGGAGGACGCCGCCCTTGGTCCAGTACCGGCGGCAGCTCTTGCAGAAGTGCCGCGGCTGCGAGAGGTTGTAGTTGTTGTAGTAGCAGAACTTGGTGTTGGTCGACTCGCACCGCGGGCACTTCACCGCCTCAGGCGGCGCTTGGGAGAACACGCCGCACCGAGACGCAGGAAGACCCTGCTGCGCTTGCGCGCGACGGATGTCTGCCGCCGCGGCGCCGACGAACAGCCGCCCGGCGAGGCCAGGGATTGATTGGAACTCCTGCATGAGGCGAAGGGCAAGGCTGGTGTACGTGGTGTTCAGAACATTCTAGAAGAGTGTGCTTCCATGTGCTTGTTCATCTATGGCGTGTGGGTGTGCTTGTCGACGAGCTGGGAGCGGCAAGAGCTCCACCCAATGAGCTTCGGCTCTGCATCACACAAGGATAGCAGGTAAATATCTGCACCTCCATATCGCGTTCTGAGTATCCATCCCTGTCCTCGTCCTTCATTCGATAAAGTTACCAAACTACCCTTAACCCTTGAGGACCGAGCGTGGCTCGGTGGCTTGCTCTGGCAGTGGCCAGGCAGCTGACGCAAGTGCGATCCTAGGATCGACTTGTGTTTTCCTCACCCGGGGGTGCTGTTCATTAGGAACAGTACGGAGCGCACTGTTCATGGGGAACAGTGTTCGTCAATAAAGTCCTCACTTCTCCGTCTGTGAACCGCATGAGGTAATATTTCATATCAGACGGTACCGGGTATAAGGGTGTAGTCCTTGGTTAGGCTTACAGCTGTGGTGTGAGTTGTGGTGTGCGTGTGTGTGGTGTGAGTGCTTGTAAGTCTGATCAGATACTACAACTTGTATCCCCAGATGAGGGCAAAAAAAAAAACTACCCTTAACCCTGAGAGTTTGACCAAAATGCCCTTGCTTACAAACTGTTCCGCGACATGCATGACTGTACGTGTAAATGTACATATATTTTTGCGAAAGCCGCAGGAGAGCTGCGATTTCATTGATAGGGGAAAGCGTTACAAGGAACGAACGAACTGCATTGGAAGGGAGAAGAAAAGAAACAAGCGAGGTAGGTCAGCGCCGACCACGCAGGGACGGCAAACTGACTACTCGCGGCATCGAAGATGGCGGCATCCCGCCATCGCCCAGCTAGAAATCTCGTCGAACACCTCGGAGGCGACCACCGTGACGGGGCGGTCAACCTCGCGGAAAATGTACATATATTGGTACTGAGAAAATTGCAGTTTCCGGCTCTTTCTTCTCCTTCTCTTGCATGAACCACCACTCGAATGGATTTTTTTGCAGTTTTTACTCGATGGAGGTTAAATCCGTTGCAGCTTTCACCACTTGCTAATCTAATCCACTATTTGATCTTGTTGACTACAAAACCGACAAATGGGTCCGTGTCAATGCTCCAATTAATGTACAAAAATTTAAACTTAAAAGCTCATAGTACGTAATTATTTATCCAAAAATTATGATTTTTATGCACTCTAGAATACAATAGACTCCATCCTACATGTTGTCTCAATTTTTTTACTTTACTTTTTTTATACTTATAGTTTACAAGAAATACTTGTTATGCACTAACGAAATCAAAGGAAAATAATTATACGTACAAAAGTTATGTTTTATACATGCTTTTATAGGTATTTTGAACATAAATTATGTAGCAGACATAGGTCTAGCCCAGTGGCAAGGGGATGATGATGCCTTCCCTATCCACCCAGATTCGAGTCCCCGTTCTCGCAATTTAGGTGTTGCATATATTTTAAAAAACATAAATTATCCATAGTTTCATGTAAGGAAAATTTGACATCAAAATGAGTTTAAAATTGTTATCCAAAAGTATTTCTTCAATATTTGAATTAAACCTTGTAAGTGATGGAACAAAAATCATGATATTTTACGCACAAATATTTTTCTATGATTTGTTTATCGTGTCACTAATATTTTATTTTAAAAACTATATAGAATAATTTTTCTGAGTAACCATTGATGGTGCATACAAAATTCGTCCATTACATCCTACTGTATCCACAAAAAATCAAATTTTATGAATTATCATTTTTATGATTTTTTTTTGAAATGTCCTACAATTTTTTACATCAATTGATTGAAGCAGGACTAGCTGTTATTTTTGTTTTGAACGAGGATAAATATTTGATTAAATGACCAAGTGGTCAAAACTACAACAAATTAGAGGACAATCTTCACTAAAACTAATTACTACCCTCATTACCCAAAAATATATAAGGAGACGTATTAGAGCACCTTCCAATTGTCAATATCAGTGGCACACTGCATGTCCCACTTTAGAAATTGTGTATCGTGACACACTTATCAGCCATGCTACACCACGCACTGGCGAGGAACCTACAAACAACACCGTGGATGGCTATCCGCCGAGCCACAAACCCAACACTTTCCATGGCGCGGTTAATCCTGTAGGCTTTTAAGCGCCCCCTATTGTCAACCGTTGCCTTTAGACGTTTGGCTCGCCATTTATAAACACCATATAACGCTTGTGGGGTCGTAGCGGTAGCATTGTTCCACACATATTGACGACGGCAACAGCGAGAAGACGATGGCAAAGTTTTTTTTTTTTTTTGAAAAAGATCACCGATCTATTAATCATTCACAACAGTACAAAATACCCAAAAAGTAATAAAAATTACAGAT
Organism: Poa pratensis; assembly: GCA_947311845.1. Lineage (NCBI taxonomy): Eukaryota > Viridiplantae > Streptophyta > Magnoliopsida > Poales > Poaceae > Poa > Poa pratensis. The sequence continues at coordinate 14,009,957 of CAMZMU010000111.1, forward strand.
AGGTCATTCCACCACCTAGCGACGACTACGAACACTGGAGCGAGCCGAAGACGCGTCGTTGTCCTCGACCCTCCCTCACCGGAGTCAGGCAAAGCTTGTCATAGGATAGGTTGTTTTGGTAACTCGAATTCAAATATGTAGCTCTTTGAAGAATGATCGAGTGGCATTGGTTTGACACGTGTTACTTAACGGTGTTTTGCGCATATGTTCGGAAGAGATATTTGAGTTAAGGGTACGGCAATGGAAATGTGGAGCTGCCTTCTGGTTCTGGGTTGACGTGCTCGAAAGAGAGGTCGTGCCGTGGATGAACTTGGACCTCATGCATGCATGATCTTGGACATTTTTGGCTATATGATCTTTCAAGGTGGCATCATACAACCAACCACTTATATATGTATGTATCCATTTTGGAACGCTACCAGCTGTGACGATATCGTGGCCAACATTCCTAACTAACGAATCCGATCGATCCCCGCTACAACTCAAGTATGGTGCAGACTGTAGATAATACATATTGCACCGTGGGTGGCTGATCAAACTTTTTTTGCACAAATTCTTTCCCCCAAAATATCTACAGATATTCTTTGCTAAATTGCTAGTACTACTACCACTCAGCTGGTAACGTCCGGACAAAGGAAGCTATATTCTGTAGATCGATGGCTCTGTCGACCTGCCCTGGTCGGACACGTCGGCTGTTGCAGCTCGCGCCGGCTATGCATGACGACGCGGGCGGCAAGCTATCTCGGGTAGACAGTAATGGCGATGGACGACGGGTTGTTGCGTCCGGCCGGCACGTCGTCGTCGTGCTCGCTGTAGCATCGCAGCTGGCTGGCACGCGTGCCCCCGGCCCGGTGTTAATCTTGCCAGGATTAGTACGTCGAATCCGGCCGAACTCGTATGGTGCTCGTGCCTACAGTGAGAACGTGACGTGAGGAGTCGCGAGTTTCTTCAGATTGGTGTGTTATTGTTAACGACGACGTCACTGGTAATTAAGGACGATGTGGCCGGGGTTCTGTTTGTTTTGCCGCCCATCGATCCGCGCGCGCGGACACGTCGTCTATCGGCCTGTCGCGTCGCTCGTTCAAGCCGCGGTCGCTCTCTCCGGCCTGTCCTGCCGTCTCCTACAACCGTCTCATCCGTGCGCGCGGTCTAGCACGTCGTCGGCTTGTGCGCGTTTTAGGTGCGGGAGGCGGACATCCAGAACAGCATCTCCACCGGGCGAGCCCAACTCCACTCGGTCCCCGGCGGCGCGCCCAACAGAGAAAACGCTGCCGGCACGACCCAATACAGCGTCCGACAACCCTGCTTCGTGCCCAGCTTCTGGGGACGCAAGCAGACGTGCCGGCAAACGCGGCAACGCGCGCCTCGTCCAAACCCGACGGGCGGGCCCGACACGTCAGCGACACGGGACGCTCGATATCACTTTCCCCTCCCCCGCGTCCATTTTCATTCTCCCGCCATTTGCCTCCCCCCGCGCTCCTCGTTCCCGCCTTTCCCACCTTGGGCGATCTACGTCCTCCGCCGATGTCGCCCATCAAACGCAACCGTGGCGGCGCTCGCGGCGGAGGAGGACGACGGGGAGCTGCTCGCGGTGGCGGTCGTGGCTACGTCGCCCCTCGCAAATCTCGCGCGCGGCCGCCGGATTTGTCGGATGTAGCCTGGGAAACTGAGCTGGCGCGTCGAGCGGCGGCGATCGTAGACAGGAGAGGGCGGCGCATCAGTGCGGAGGCTAGGCAGAAGGAGATAGATCTGCTTCGGGCGTCGATGGCGTACGCCGCTGCCGACGGCGCAAGTCAAGGGAGCACGAACGCGGGTGCCGCATCGGCGTCGAACCCAGCGTTCTTTGATGGCGGTGGCGCCACCCCGCATTCCGGGGTACGGGTCTCGCCATTCTGTTATAACAGTAGCCGCTCCGACTCGCCGACCGTCGGTGTCCCCATCGACCTCAGCCAGGCTTTCACTGACTCGCCGGATCTCTAGAGAGGCCGGCGCCGCCATCGCGTCGATGTTAGCGGTCGGCAATGCCTCTTTGGCGCGGACGACAATGGTGCCGGCTACAACGACGCCCACGTGTTCGACGGAATGCCAAACGACGTCGACCACGACATGGTATGAAATCTACGACTTTTACCCCCATGATCATCGTGTTCAATACGCAGTGCCACCGCCGCGCCCTGGCTGGGAAGACGCCAAGACACAAGAGGAGTCGCTCGAGCCGGTGTTGACGATCGACTGATACTCCTGATCGACGTTCTGTAATATTTTCGCCGGACCTGGTGATGCTTTTGGGTGTGATCGCCGAACCTGACGACGCTTTTGGGTGTGCGAACCAACGCTATTTGAACTTGTGGGTTCGTTTAAATTTGAATTTGTGGAGTCAGTCTATTGGGAGCGTCTATTGGGAGCGACCGGTGGGGCGCGGCGCTCCCAATAGGCGGCAACGGCTGCCGACGCGCCCAATAGCGCCTGTCCGGCAACTTTGCCGGACGCTCTATTGGGCGCGCCGGTGGAGATGCTCTAAGTAATAGAAACTACATCCACATTTGTAGACCACCTAGCTGGAGACTATAAACGATGAAACGAACCGAAGTCACCTTGTTGTCATCGCCCCTCCCTCACAGGAGTCGGGCAAACCTTGTTGTCGTAGACATTCGGGAATTCGTCGTGCTAAGACTTCACATGACCAAAGCACCAGAACAACAATCGTCGCAGATGAAGAGAATCGTAAGTCGGGTAGGATTTAAACATGCTATCACAGTGCGCGGTAGCGAACGTGTTATGGGGTTTTCACCTCTACTAGAGACCGAGAGCCAGAGGGTTGAAGAGGGGTCGGGTTTCCAAGACCTCGTAAGCCGTAAGGATGGGAACAACTCTAGAGAGCAACTTTCCTCGCTGGCACCGATGAATCTGGGCAAGTATTTTGTCCGAAGCTCCATAACCACCACCATAAATCGAAGTGCCGCAAGAACAGTCTGCCGCATCGCGACTCGTAAGGCGTCAACGGCTCAACGTCACAGGGGAGCCAAGTGCCTCACCCATAGCAACACTGGTCGTGCACTGTGCCCACATCAATAGCACCGTACGTGCGAAGACCGCCAAAACATGGAGCCGTTGTTGTGGCTTCCTCGCACCAATGACCATTGCGCGATTACATCCAAGTGTCATGCGTCCCATCTGGTGCCGAGACATCGACGTTCCACTTGGTGTGTTGTCACCCGCACAATCCGCGGTTAGATCTTGTAGCCGCGAACCTCCTACATCGCGCACATTCGCGAGATGCTAAGACCGGGCTAACCCTTTTACGGAAAAAAAAATCAACAAGAAGCAATTTTCTAATCTCTAGTTTGTTTGAATTTTCATTTTCAAAACCCCAATGAACCTAGAATTAACTGTAGACTACTACCTCCGTTTTTTAATATAAGATGTTTTAGCTAGCTCACATGTTGGCTGGGTGCAAATCCAAATGGGTATACATATAAATTAAAACATGTCCACATATATGTAGATATACGTAAATATGGATAAAAGCTAAAACATCTTATATTTATAAACGAAGTGAGTACTTACTAGCTAAAGTTCTACTGCACAAGTTGTGCAACTTCATCAGTGAATGGATATAAAACAAAGCTTGCCGGCCATACTGTGCTTGGATCAGGCACACGGTCGTCCTCGGCGTGCGCTCCGCGCTGCCCAGTGCCCACGGACGTGTTTCAGTCACGCTGCGGTCCACTGTTCCTTGTCCAGCCTAATTCTCACACACACAGATCCGACTCCGATTATTTTCCCATTGTGCTTTAGAAATACTCCTCGTGCATAGCAAGTCAATTAAATTGGAACGGAGGGAATATAGCAAGTCAATTAAATTGGAACGGAGGGAATATTATTTAGGATACCAAACTCCGGCCGCGTTTTTCATGGCGAATCAAGTATTAACGGTGTCTGAATGACGCACCGACTTCATGTGATTAACAAGTAAGGCAGCACTATAGAAGCATGAATCATGGCGTATTGCGAGCTGCCGTCACGTCCCCGGGGCGTTTACATCGACGGTCCATATCTCTCTGACGTACAGTACGTACGTCTCCCTGGTTAGCTCCGATCTGGCCAAACGTCAACAGATGAAGCTAGTGTTTATATATAGAGTTAAACTTACACCGACGGAGCAATCAACCGCTACAAAGCCTACAATTAATTATTCTTCTCCAAGAAAGATGACTCAACTCGACCCAAACTGGGGCCGTCGCTGTACTGCCTGTTAATTTCTTGGGTCAAACAGCTACGGCACCTAGTGCTTGTCGATACGTACGTGTACGATCGATCGAGTGGTACCGTTTAGGCAAGCTTGCACCGTCTATGACTAGGCTTAATTAATGACCCTTTGGTGAATCTGTAACTTGTGATGCTTGCATACGTTGGATCGACCGGTCAGGCGGTCACTCGCTCGAGCAGTCCAGAACCCTAAGAGCATCTCAAGCACATACCGGAAAAACACGTACCGGATACTGATTATCCGGTACGAGTTCATCTCGCTCACACGGTATTGGTACCGGATATTTAAACTTAAGAACAGATATGAGTTCGCGCGAGAATTACATTGGTAGAACTTGATCGAAACTACACTAGAACCGAAATTAAACTACATTAGAACGAAATTAAACTACACTACTAACAGAAATTAAACACGGACGAAACCCTAGATCTACTCCGGTGCGGCCGCTATCTCCTCCACAGCGTCGGCGTCGACCTACGGGTCGATGTCGAGGTCCTCATTCTCGACGATGTGGCGCACAGCCCATGCGAGCTCGCGCGCGTCCACCGCCGCTTGCAGGCGAGCCTCGGCACCGGGCACTCCTGCCTCAAGGGCACCGATGCGGTGGCGAGCTCGTCGTCGGCGTCCTCCGCGCGCTTCCACGCTGGCACCACGTCGTCGACGAGGACGTCGAGGCTGGAGGTTCCGCAGCCGCGCTTTCCGACGGTAACGCGGCACCCGTCCGCCGGAATGGGCGGCAGCTCCGGTAGGCGGTACTTGTCCTCGAAGTCCTCGACCGGCTCCGGCTCCTTCCTCCTCCGGTGGTCGGAGGAGCTGCCCGCCTCCTCGTCGTGCGTTCTCGCCGGGACGAGCTGCTCCCACCGGCGGGACTTGTATGAGCCGTGCTTGCGCGCGCTCGCCGAGTGGCGCCTTCCTCACCGCCTCGTCGTCTTCCGGTAGCTCCCGGCCTCCTCCGCCTCCTCCGCGCGCGTCGGAGCTGTGCATGGTCGATCCCGCCATGGATCTGCTGGTCAGAAGGAATGGGGAGCGACTGTGCTCGCTGGATTTCTCACCGGAGAAAGGAGTGAGTTGCGGCAGCGTTGTGCTGGGTGCGGCGGAGGGGTTCGTTATTCGTATCGAATCGACCCCTCCGTCTCGCCTATATAGTGGACGTGGCGCCGCTTATCCGGCGGCCCGGATATACTTTTCCGGGCCGGCCGATTATATTGTATATGATCGGGATGAAAAAAAAAGGTCTGTCCTCTAAATCGGCCGGAGTTTTTCGGGCCGAGTGGCTTATAGGGTATCCGCTAGAGATGCTTTAAACATGCTAGTACAGCAGAGGCCCAAATAAGGTACCTACAGCCAAGACCGAGTAGTGTGCCGATCTGATGCATGCCGGCTTGGCTGAAACTTGTGAAACACACCTTTTTTTTTTTCCTTTTGCGGGGAGCTAACTAACTATGGTTAGGGTCCGTGACCGTGCGTATCCGTATCGCATCCTGATGGATAGTAACGCCACCAGCTTACCAACCGGCAGCGAATTTAGGCGTATGTTTTAGACAAGCAGTAGCTAGGGCGGGGCAAAGACGAGTGGATTGCACTAGACAGCCTGACAGGAAACTGAAGAGACAGCGCGGTAGGACGCAGCGGGGGTCGGCACCCGTTGCTTTCGTACGTGGATCCGGCCGGAGACATGCGTGAATCGGCGTGCCTGGCCGGCCAGCAACGGGTCACCTCCAATTGCAGAAATCTCCTTCCACAGATTGATCGATCCTCAACTTTAGGTCTCACTAGTCACTAGTCAGATTCTCATATCTTCCTGAGTTCCATGCACAAGTACAGAGATCTCACTAGTGAGAATCTCGTAGTATCTGCGTGAGTTCCATGCACAACACATAAAACGGTTGACTTAACCTCCTGTGAAAAGCATGCAGGTCGATTGGCGATGCCGCAACGCTCGAATTAAGAAGCAACGGGCGACGCGTGCCCATTCATGCTTTGCTGTCGTGCCTAACAAACTTCTATGGCCGGCTCGTCTTAATGCGTGGCTCCGGAAGGCACCACGGCGAGCTTCGATCCTGCCATGCATTCTCGATCGATTCTTCAATTCGGCAACAAGGTCTCGAGCTCCCGGGTTACCGGGTATACATATCGATCGTGCAGGTGATACATATGCATCGGCAGTTCGACACTTGGAGCCGCGCAGATATCCGGACGAGGGGGACGTACGGGATGAGGTCCCAAAGACTGAGATGTATGTATACGGTCGTGGGGACGAGAGCTAGATAAGGGTGGCCAAGGCCTTTTTGGACTTCAATGGAGGACATATTGATTCATTACGGGGAGAGAGTCGTGGCTTAATTATTTGCCTCACTTGGCCAGCCTCACAGCGAGAGGTGCATGCCCTTGTGGTTATGGCCCTCGCTCAGCCACACCTGCAGCTGATCAAAGCTTAGCCTACGTTCATGCATGCGCCGTACGTATGTGCAGGTTCTGAAGTCTGAACTGATTAATTTATCTTCTTAGTCTCCACGGGCGCGGGTCCAACTCCGCTCCCAATAGACGTTTTGGGCGCGCCGGTAGCAAACTGTCCCCCAGCAGCGCGCCCAATAACGGAAAAGTTGTTGGCGCACCCCAATACAGCGTCCGGTAACCCCGCTTCGCGCCCAGGTTCTAGGGACGCAAGCGGACGTGCCGGCAACCGCGGCAACGCGCGCCTCGTCGAAACCCGACGGGCGGGACCGATGCGTCAGCGACCCAGCCCTTTTATTTTTCCCCCCAACGTCCGTTTGCGGCCTGTACTCATCCCCCTCCCTAATGAATCGCCCCTCCCTATTGAATCGCCGGCATTGCCACCCACCCTCCGCCGGCTGGACGCCCGTCTCCCCCCGCGCCAGGAACGGCGTACTATATCTCCCGTCGCAGTGTCTGTAGTCTCTTCTCCGTCGAGACGCACTTGTTGTCCGGCGCTACACCGTCGCCGCCTCCGAGAACTTCCCCACAAGCAAAGTGTTCGTCGCATTGCTCAGCTCTGTTTTTGTCCTAAATTCGGGACTTCGTTTTTTGCTAAACCTTGTGTTGATATAAATGGATAGCGACGACGAACTCGAGCTGACCGGCGCATTGCTCACCGCCCATGCCGCCTCCAACGCCGTGGTCGACGAACACTTGGCGATCATCACTTGCATGGTTGGTTTGTTTGGGCAGATCAACGTTGCACCTCGGATTGGAGGTTCGAAGCCGGGTAGGAGGATGAACAAAGATCGCAGACGGATCGAGGGACATATGACGCTGTGGCAAGACTATTTCGCCGACGTTCCCACACACGGGGAGAAGGAATTCCGGCGGCGGTTTAGGATGAACAGAGACCTCTTCATGGTCGTTCTGATGGGCGTGCGGGAGTATGATGACTACTTCAAGCTGAAGAGCGACTGCACCGGGCTGGTTGGTTTCTCCTCTATCCAGAAATGCACAGCTGCTTTGAGAGTTCTTGCATATGGAGCTCCCGCAAATGCAGTAGACGACTACCTCCGCATGGCTGAATCCACATGTATCAAGACCATGTATCGGTATTGCAGGGCGATTGTTCAAGTGTTTGGACCAAAGTATTTGAGACAACCAAATAAAGCTGACACTGCTAGGCTCATGGCACAAAACGCAGCTAGAGGATTTCCTGATATGCTTGCAAGCATCGACTGCATGCATTGGGCATGGAAGAATTGCCCATTCGCCTGGCAAGGAGTTTACAAGGGTCATGTTGGAGAGTGCAGTGTCATGCTAGAAACAGTGGCTGATAAAGATTTGTGGATTTGGCATGCTTTCTTTGGCATGGCCGGAACTCATAATGACATCAACATGCTGCAATGCTCAACGGTTTTTAACCGACTAACTGAAGGCGAAGCTCTACCATGCAACTACGAGATCAATAGCCATGGGTATGACAACTTTGACAAGGGGTTCTATCTAGCAGATGGCATCTACCCGAGATGGTCTACATTTGTCAAGACCATCTCCCACCCTCTAGGTCAAAGCCAGTCTCATTTGGCATCAGAACAGGAGGGTGCCAGGAAGGATGTCGAGTGGGCATTTGGTGTGCTACAATCTCGCTTTGCTATTGTCAGGTATCCTGCTCTAACTTGGTCCAAATAGCAGATGTGGGAGGTGATGATGACTTGTGTGATCTTGCACAACATGATCATCGAGAGTGAACGTGCTGATCCTCCACGTCCATACTGAGTCCTCTTGCCTAGATTGATCATGAATATGCGGATTTGACGGTAGACTTTGCCACTTTTCTCACAATTAATGCTGAAATTAAGGATGAAGGAGCACACGAGTAACTGCAAAATGATTTAGTTGCGCATCTGTGGGCACTCAAAGGCCAAGCAGACGACCATCCTAATTGACTGCCCAATTTATTTTAATTTTAATAATTGTATGCGCTATTTGATTTATGTATTCAGTTCTACATTAAAATTTTATTTTAGACATACTATTTTAATTTGTGATATGTGAGCGTCTATTGGGAGCGACCGGTGGGTAGCGGCGCTCCCAATAGGCTGCAACGCTTGCCGGCGCGTCCAATAGCGCCCGTCCGACAACTTTGTCGGACGCTGTATTGGACGCGGAGGTGAAGATGCTCTTATCTTATTGCTAGAATGATAATGCTAGTGCTCCGACTGATTGATGCTAGATCGAATTTCCTTATATTATCGGGCATAAAGACAGATGGCTTTGGCGATTTGATCGTAATTGTATAGTGAGCCGAAAACAGCGGGGATTACGGGCCAAATCATGCGAGCTTTTGTCCCCCGCTATGGATCGGTCCAGCGATTATCATGACCTCGCAAATCTTGTCGAAGAAGCTGGCATGAGAGTGGAAAATAAGGATTAGATTTCAGACGACTAATAATTCGCGTACATCGTCCTCGTCAGAGCTCACTTATTACGCCCTTAGCCACAGGGCACTGATCAATGGCTAGGTAGTGACCCGGAGATTTTCGTTGCGGACTGAAGAACCTTGCGGCTGCAAGCCACCAAATTGGCATATCCCTGGTGTCAAGGGATTTGCCTGTCATGGCTCGAATCAAGCCAGACAGGTGCCAAAGTGACAGACCGGCCGGTGCTTGGACGACCAGCTAGCTAAGTTATATATCAAACAGCTTGCTAAGTTGCTATATATCATCTCTGAAACCCAAACAGCGCGTGCACCAGTGGACCTGGAGGGGCCAAAAGCCAGAAGAAACAACTTGCTCAAATGCGCCGCAGAACAAGACGGCGGGCTCGAGCATCAGCAACCGTGGATGGCACTTTGTTTCTTGTTGTCTTGTTGCACACTGTAGTTTGATTCCGCGACTCCCTGTTTTGCGTTCAACTTCGCCGGGATTCACGGGGGAGCAATGGAGCCTTCTGTGGGCGTGGAGACGAAACTAGTGCCGGCGTTTATCTTCCGGCGGCGGACTTTCTTTGGCTCATCGTCTAGCGACGATTGGTGAACCTCTCTGATGAGCTAACGAAATGACCTCTCGCTGAACTTGCATGTCGTGTCGTGTGTCGATTTTCTCTTGATTTGGACACAGGCTTGAATTGTTCCTTGCTTTACGCAAACAGTGCCATTGGGGACAATGGGAATACTACTCTACTCCCACAATGGTTAAGCTATTCTCTATGAAATACCCGTGTGAGCTTTCTGCATTCTAGATGCAATAACAGTGAACTGATGATTTCCATTTTTTGTACTGTAATACACTGATGAACACTTAGGGGGAGTACACTGATGAACTGTGAGCAACACTTCAGAAATTCTTCAGAGACGTGGTTCCCCAACTCCCTGAAAATTTTCTTTTTCAGAAAGTCCCGGAGAATTAGTTGCGGCCTAGTGCTGGGCACAACGACAGTACCCTAGCGGCCCACGATTGGCACTTGGCGAAAGTATCGGCATTGGCCCAGCCTGGTCTTACATGATGTCTTGGCACCTTCGAGGTACCCGGGTTGTAATTTCACAGCAGAGGCCCATCACATCTACGCAGCCTATACAGCCCGTGTTGATTCCATGCTCAGCCGCGTGCACCGCGCGGCCCTGCTTCTCTTGCGTGGGTTCGAGGTAAACATCAACTGGGTTAAGACTTCAGAATAAGTTTCGCACGTTTCGAAAAAAAGAATAAGTTTCAAAAAAAAAAAAAAACTGGGTTCAGCACCTGAATCTGCACGGCAACGAGATGGCCCCATCCCGGCATCCCGCTACCAGTAAAAAGATTTGAAATCCATATCCGCTCATAAGTCTAGATGCATCCATTGTTTAACAAACATATTTTAAAATGTCAAAAAATTCAAAATAAAATTTTCGGATATACTAGATGATATTTTATTTTAGCAAAAAAGTTTCACGAAGAAAAGACATTTTTTGTGCGCTGTGCAAAAAAAAAAAAAATCTGGGTTTGGGAGTTTTTTTTGTCTTTTTTGCACATGTCACGAAAAATGTCTTGTCTTCGCGAAACTTTTTGGGCTAACAAAAAATTCATGATGCATATTCGAAATTTTATTTGGAATTTTTAACATTTTAAAAATGTTTTACATAACCGGTTCATCAACACCCGTGAGTTGAAACGTCGTGTCTTCCACCGATCCATAGCAAAATAGTACAGTTCTACCATTTTCGTTCTTCGTATAATTCACTGCACCCCTAGTAGTAAACATTTGCCTTCTTAAAAATACCACGGACAACTGAATACCGAGTATAAAACTTTGATATACGTGTTTACCACATCGCAAAAGATGTTTTACTATGATGTGTAAACACGTTGCGAAGGTTGAACATAGTATACCTAGATATACGTGTTTTCATATAATTTTCTTGTTGTTGTTAGATTAAATGGATTTCACTCTATTCCATTTCATACAAACGAAACAACAATATCCATGCAGCATTAAGCTTAAAGCCTAAATAAAAACACAACATAAACCCAAGTCTTAGCATATTTTAAGCTAAGCTTCAAATTACATCAGCTCATCAGGGAAATCATTTTCAGCTCACAGGTGTAGATGCACCCAGTATACAAAAATGATATTTTAAAATGTCAAAAAAATCCAAACAAAAAATTCAGATATACGTTCCACATATTCTACGTTCGCACAATTTTTTCATAAAAAATGACATTTTTTACGCCCTATGTATAAAAGACAAAATTTGGTGCTCCAAAATAAATTTTCACGAAACAATTATTTGTCTTTTTTACCCATGCCACAGTAAATGTCAATTTTTAACGAAACTTTTTGTGCAAACATAGAATATGCTGGTGTATATCCAAAATTTTGTTGGAATGTTTTGACATTTTAAAAAGTATTTACAAATATTTTACATAGTGGGTACATCTACACCTACGAGTCGAAACACCGTGTCTAGCTCATCTCTCTCTCTCTCTCTCTCTCTCTCTCTCTCTCTATTTAAGGCCATTTTTTTTCGAAACCGAGGCAAAAGCTTTGCCTCATATTTTATTAAGCAGAAGGTGCCCGATTTATTATGGAAGAAACCGGGCGAAAACCATACAACAACACAACCCATGGGGCGAAGCCCCACAACCTCAAGAAACCACGACGCCGCACGACACGGCCACCCACAGCCCAAGCTGCACCAGGAAAGCCGCTCGCAGACCACGGACGTCACACCACCATCCGGGGCCGCCGCCCCGGCCTAAAAGATTAAGGCCATTTTTTCATGTTTGTAGAACATCATTGTTGTTGCAACTACTTTACACAAATATTTGATTGTATTTTTTATTGTTATATAATTATTCACACCATTGGTCGTACTCTCATAAAAGTGCAAATTCAACAATTTGACCATCAAAACATAAATTGACATTGGTGACTCCTCTTAGTTTTAACTTTCAAATACATATGAACATCCAAACACTACAATTGTTCATCAATCTCAATATCTATATCCCGTGATATTTTGCATTTGAGCCATTGCGGTGTCAAACCAGCAAATATCTGCATTTAAACGCACGCTAGAAAATCTTGTGTCCACTAAACAAAGAGACGACGAGGCGAGTGCTTAGCATTTCCGAAGTTCTATAACAGTGAACGTGAGTAGCAGTCTAGCACTACAGAGAAAAGTATTACAAGCAATTATCACAATAAACAAGGGCAGACTGGCAAGAAACTGTCAAACTCCATATCTCCCGTTCCAGTTCTCCCGTAGTCCCGTCCCGTCCCGCACCGACGTCAGCGAAGACGACTTGGAACCTTCCAGAATCTTCCAATCGCGATGGATCTCTGGGGAAGGGCTCGGTCCTTCGCCGGCGAGGCGGCGAGGCTGTCGCAGGAGCTGTCGGTGGAGGCGGCCAAGCGGTCGTCGGTGCTGGTCTCTGAGACGGCGAAGAAGTCCAAGGAGATCTTCTCGGAGACCGCCACCAAGTCCCGCGAGATCGCCGCGGAGGCCACGAAGCAGGCCGACCTCCTGGCCGGCCAGATCATGCACCTCGCATCGGACATCCCCGTCCCCTCCATGCCGCCCATCCCCGCGATCCCGCCCATCCCCTCCGCGGCCGAGTCGGGTCCCGACCCCGCTGAGCTCGAGCGGTACGGCATCACCGAAGACCTCCGCGATTTCGTCAACGGCATGACCATAAGCACCTTCCGCGACTTCCCCTTGCAAGGTGCGGTTTACTCACGGTTGGGTTTTAGGGGATTTGAGGCGCTGGATTGTCTTATTGGATAATTTGTTGCGCAGATGAGCCGGAGATGTCGGATGTGCCCACGGTGTCGAATGTGCGTCAGGATCTGAACGAATGGCAGGCTAGGCACGCCACTCTCGTCCTCTCAGCCGTCAAGGTTTTGTTTCCGTTTACCATTTCTGTCAGTGGGTGTTTTGGTGCATGTGATTCCACAGGGGATTGGGTTCTGTGACTCGATCGATTGAGTGGAGATGAATGTTTTTAGTTTCAAACAATCGAGAGTATTAGAGTGATCGTTATTCTGGAGGATAGATTAATTTACGAATGGTGTGATAGTTGTAGCTAACTGAACAGTTAGTACATTGCTGACTAATCAAGACCAAGGGAATGTCAAACTTATCTAGAGTGGTGATGAATGTTTTTAGTTTCAAATAATCTAGAGTACTAGAGTGATCATTATTCTGGAGAATTGATTAATTTTGGATTGGTGTGATAGTTATAGCTAACTGAATACTTAGACATTGCTGACTAATCAAGACCCGGAGAATGTTATATATGATACTTGTGTTTCATACTTTGCATAGATCAGAATGTACCCTAGATAAGTTTGAATTGTATTTCACTATAATATTAGGACAAATTGCTGGACGTCTTAACAACACAAAGTTTCCAAATAATAGGTTGTAAAATCGGCACATCTTGATTGGCCTTAACATCTTTAAGATGAGCGTGTATAGATGAATGGATAAAATATTGGGAGATCTGCGACACTTGAACACTAAAAGGTCTAAAATGCATGGTTTGAGTTATTGGCACAACATAAGAAAGTAGATTCTACCGATGATTGCTTTTGTACACCTGTGTTAAACTAAATTTGAGTCCCGAAACTGATATGCCAGTTTTGTGGTAACCAGAAGTAGAGGCAAACAGGAGCATCAAGAGAGGCTTAATTCTATAGTAATGTGTGATGAAATTATGTTGGTTCAAACTGTGTTAGTGCCCATATTTTTGTGCACTGATTGTTGCCAGTGTGTTATCAGGTGGGGTGCTTTTATTTAGGAACCTTTGTTATTAACTCTGCTTCCTGCCTGCGATGAATGATGAAATGAACACTGATCTGCATATGTAACGAGTGAGCTGATTTCTTTAGTCGAATCAGACTACCCTATCAGAAGGCTAAAATAGTTTGTCAATTACCTTCTCTCCTTTAGGATTATAGTTTGATGAGATCTATATCTTTGATCTGTACTTGGTTTCTACAAGTTGACTGCTGGTTTAGTTCGATCAGCCTCCATCGGTCTAGTAATTTATTGCCCTGTTAACGCGCATAATAGTTTTTTTTTTGGGTTAACCTGGTTATTAGCTCGCTATCCATTAAAAATTATACCAGTCTATCAGGTTATTCTACAAGTGCCTAATTTTGTATCTTATCAAAATTCTGAGTACTGCTATCTTATATCCAGGAAATGTCAAAGTTCAGATATGAGCTATGCCCACGATACATGAAAGAGCGTAAATTCTGGCGAATTTACTTCTTGCTAGTAAACAACTATGTAACCCCGTAAGTCTTCTACCCGTCCTGCTTACTGTTGGCTCATGCTATGTATCCTAATACATGTTGTGGTCATTGGTTAACACATGGCAAACTTTTGCATCATAAGTTTGTCTAACAGAATGGTTGCCCCTTGCCACCTATTACCTGAATTATGAAGAACATGTTTTATTAAATTACGACATAAATATTATAGATACTTTATTTCTTCAAAGTAAACCGAATAAATATCCATCAGAATTGTTAGTTCAAAGTTTGTTTTGTCCAATCCAATTCGTAGGATCTTGCATATTGGATTGGAAGAATCTTTTCCTTTCTGAAACCTGGATGATTTGTCACTTATCCCAGTGTCACACTTGCTCTAGTCATGGTTCTTTAGCTTGTGAAATCCCACCGGTTCAATAACCCAATAGAATACTTCTATATTGATGAATGAAAATTTATGTTCGCAAGCAGTGATTAATTGGTTGGTGCCATACTGTTTTGGACTCATCACATACTTCACCTGCCTCATGCCTGCATATATGTCTTCATGGTATGTAGCAGGAACAAGGATGGATCTTATAGCCTAGTGTAATTCGCAATTTGAAATCGTGAGCAATCAGGCTAGATGTTTTTCTTTGTTTTCTTGTTGCAAGGCTCAGTGTTTTTCTGGTTGAGCTAAATGGTTTGATTTTCAAGTGCTATGATCCTACGTATGTTCGCCCGTTATTTTGAGCATAGTTTTCTTGCACACTAATGTTGATCCTCGATACCTTGTTGGCTTGAATGTAACCCAAATAGTTACGAGACCAAATATTTTGAGGAGCTGAAAGTGAAAGCCGAGGAGGAAAAAATGGTCTCCCAGAAGGAAATATCAGAGACCTCACAAGCTACAACTTCAGAACAGAAAGACACGAAAGTGCCAAGCAAGACATCTACCTCATCAAATCGAGAGCAGGATCTGGATGTCTTTCTTCTCGGAGATTTGGGCAGTGAAGATGAGGGTCCTGGTATGCTATTCACTTTCCTGCAATCCATCTCATCAATTGCTACATGCTCCTGCATTTCTTGTACATGACTCTTTTTTCTGGTTATTACTTGCAGATGATGGTGATGATGATGATGGGCTAGACGATGACTTTGATAAGATAGATGGTACAACAGTAAGTACACCTGCTACCTTAGAACATATACTGTAACTGGGCACTGGTATTCATTCTAGTGTTTCATACCTAATTACCTATGGAATGAAGTTTTGATGTGCGGTTACAGTATTGGACAAACATTGTGCATTTGGAATTCCTTGTTGTAGTGCGACATATATAAGGCGTGGTAATTATTTTTGTTGTGTTGTGGTGTACAAGAAAAGCATGTCCAGGTGGAAGTACAGACCTTTGACTTTTAGTAGCGTGGGCTTGAATTCATTTAACAGCTAGAGCCTTATTGCTATACCAGTAGGCAACATAGGTGCCTCTTCTTGAGCACTTCCGAGTTTGACGTGCTCAAGACATATAAGATCTTCTCTTTCCAGCTGTCATGTATGGATCACGCTAACACCACAACTCTTGCTTTTGCAGGGCTTAGAAAGTGACGACGACGACGATAAGAAGCCAGCAGCAGCCAAGGCTGAAAGTGAAAAGGAGTAGCTCTGATATGCGCTCCCTAGTATACACAGGTGGGGTTGACCACAAAGGCGCTGCGTAGCTCGGATTCCAGCTGCCACTGTACATTGCAATGTTTACATCTTTGCCGTCTCCCGTTGAAGCAATGTTATTCTTGTTATTGAAGTCTAGAGAACTGTTCCTTCTGCTCTGGCATTTTTTGTTTTGTTTCTAGGGTGTTCTCTATTACGTAAGCTGTTATTCTTCAGAGTGTTGTGAACTGAATTTGAGCCTGGATTGACTCCTCATGTGAAATAAAATCCCCATCCTATTCTCCACAAGGTCGATTCAGTATCATCATCTGATGGATCATACAGTATTTTTGTTCGAAAGTCGAAAGAATGCAGCAAAACTTAAAAATGCGTTAAATTAATGGGTTCATGAAATGACAAGCATTACTGTGGCAACCAATCATGTTTACTAACCTTTCCAAATACAATTTTAGAAATAACAAAAAGAAAAACTTTAAGTTCATATTGCCAAACAAAAGTTTTAAACAGTTTGAAATTATGAATGGAGGGTCGGCCAAAACGAGCCAACCCTATTAATTCCCAGAAATTATGTCGGCCATATGTCTTGATAGCCATACAGCACCCATCAGCTAAGGATGGACGTGGCATACATAGCCAACCGACCCTTTTTAAGTTGCAACCATCCCATGCCGCTCCTATTTGTACCCTTCCACCGCCTGCGCTTCTCCTTGCCTCCGCGAGGTGGGATTATTCAGCGCTCTCGGCGTGGGTGCTCATATGCCGGAGGCCGGAGCTCTCTCTCACAACATGCCAGCCCATGAGCTGTTCCTTTTGCACAGCACGGCCCATATATAACCCAAAAGGAAGAACATTCAAAGAGTACACCCTGGAACTACTCTGGGCCATACCGTGCACCTATCTTTCACTCCACGCACCCATTCAAGGGCTCCTTTAATTAAAAGGAATTGATCAATAAATAAAAAAAGAATTTGAAACGAATTGTGTAGAATTTTTAGAGGATTTGGATCATTAGGATATTTTCCTACAAAGATTGATTGATTCGCATGATTACAGTCCTTTGTAATTGCTACAAAGGATTCCTTTGCACTCTATTAATTCCCCTCCACTCAAAACTATGTTTACAATCTTTTTAGTTTTCCTGTAAAATCAAACACCCATGAACCTAAAAACCTGTAATTCCTAATCATATAGAATTGAAAAGGCGATATCGCTCCAGTCCTACGTTTTGCCTATTCCCGCGAATCAAAGGATCCCCTACTTCTATCGTTCACTTCATGTGCCCATTCAAAATTGTGAAATGGTTGAATTGTCTCGACCCAGAGCCACTGGTACACAGACTACACAACCAACCCTTCACAGCCAGAGTCAAGTCCTCTCTGTAACGAATATAAGTGGGGTTGTGGGGGCACAAGTTTGGGAAACTGGTGATTTGTTCAGAAAACATAACATACGCAAAAAAACGTGATTGTTCAGAGAACTGGAAGAAGGGAAAAAAAAAGACCCCACGGCTCTGCTGGCTATTGCCTTGTCTGAATCTTGTTTTCTTCTTAACGGGTGTTTTTGTTTATTTGTTCTTGCATCGTTATTTTTCTTGAACTGCTAGTGCTACGTACATACGCTGGTGTTTTTAGTACTCTCAACTAATTTAGTTTTTTTTTAATAACAGGAATCGCTCCCCGGCTTCATTCTCAAATCTCAACTAATTTAGCATTTCTTTCAACTGACTGCACTTCTGGCTCTTTTTCAACTAGTACTAGTGCTGCATTTCAGACATGCACTATTTGCACTCGTTACATCGGAGTGACGGGAGCCCGGCAGTAAACTACGCCCACATGCTACTTAATAACTCGATCTTGAGCTTTCGCTGACTGAATCTTTAATATCAACCGAGAAAAATGTGACCTTCAAAGAGATCAGCACCTTTGACAATGCACTTGCAGACTTGCTTTCTTGCCGTGCTCGTTCCTGGTCGATATGGAGAAAGACGCAGTGCTGGTGTGTATAATTCTGGGCTTCCTCGGCTCGATCGCCGTTACCCTGGGATTCGTCGCCAACTCCTATAGTTCCAAGGCATGGATTCCAAACTCAAACCATTTTTCATCAACTATTTGGATCCGCGCTAAGCAAATTTGTGATGGTAATTAATGGTAATATTTGGAGATTATTGCACTTCACTTATAATGTTTACCCACCTACGAGCATTACGAATCTGTTTGGTAGTTGGTTAAATGGCATAGATAAAATTACTAAAGCTCGCATTCGTATTGGTGTTGCGGCCATCTTGTGGGCTACTTGGAACTGTAGAAATGATATTGTTTTTAACAAATCAAACTACACTCATTATTTGCAGGTTATACACAAGGCGTGCTATTGGATCCACTCATGGTCATTCCTACTCCCTGCGGACCAGCGTGGGCTTATGGATGCCGGATGTACCCGTATGCTGTCGATTGTGCGGGCTATCTTCAGCCGGGGAGGATGGCTTCAACCTAGACGTCTAGATGTTTAATATTCATTTGTTCGAGTGGCTGATCTTTGTGGCCACCTTAAGCGACCCATGAATTGTGAACTTGTACTCTTGGATGTTAAATAATTGCGGGTGGTTGTGTGCATCTTTTGGATGCAGAGGCCGGGGATCCGCACCCCCTTATCTAAAATAAAATAAAATTAATGGTATCTCCGGTCCGTGGCGTACGACGGGACCAACTGCGTGTACAGCAGCCCGCCGCCGGCGATAGGGTGCGGTGTCGTTCCTGGTGCTCATCAACCAGGTCATCGTCGCCGCCTACACGAGCGGCTGGTGCATGTGCTGGTGCCGCTGCTGCTGCCCCTGCTGGACCAAGCGGCGCCGGGCGGCGGCTCCGCCGTCCAAGAGGCGCAGGCTCGGCATCGTTCTCTCCCTGTTTTCCTGGTCCGTCGTCACTCGCTAACGATTCACGGCGCTGCGTGTTGATCTCTGAATCTCTAAGGACGCGCATGCTAGTTCTTGCAGTGCAGGGTTCTCACGACCGTGGCGGTGGTGGTGTTCATCCTCGGCGTAACGGAGAACAACTCGCGAGAAGAGCCACCGGTTTCTAAAACCCCGACTTCATACATGTGCAAGGACCCGGAGAAGATCGGGAATTTCCCGACCGCATCCCTGTCCTCTCTCATCGCCGTCGTGCTCGGGATCGCTTCGTGCATGTTGCTCGAGACGGCGGCGCCGGAGACGCCGCCCCACGTGTTGTTTGGGGTGGAGATTGCCGGTGCGAGCACGAGGCAGCAAAGCCAACCTCGAATTTTTTTTTCCAAAGATCCAGCAATTGCTGGCTTTCCATGTATTAGCAGAGGGAAACTCGTACACAATTGTACACAGGTGTCGCCCCGGGCGAAATTACGTCCGGAGGCGAACAGAAAAAGAAAAGAAAAGAAAAAAGACGGGGCGATGAGCCAGCCACCCTAGTGACGTTGTATCGTCACCCACTCACCCCTGCGAAGCACAAACACAACCCCGCCTCCTAGGGCCATGGATGCCGCGCTTTCCGAGGCCGCCGCCTCGGCGCACAGCCACCGTCCGGGGCCGCTGCCCCGGCTTTCACCGCCCAAACCACAAAGACACCCCTCATGACCGCCGCGGACCCGAAGCACAACGAGGGTTAAGAGAACTCCAAGGCAAGGTAACGACGTGAGCGCCACCGCCGCCCGCTCAAGAGGAGCTAGGTTTTCACCCGGAGAGACTTAAGCCACTCGTGCCGGTAGAGGATCGCAGCTTTCGAACGACGCAAGGAGAACGACACCCTAGGGCGCCGCCGCCGTCGGCACCTAAGTGCGAGGCTTTCGCCTAAAGCGCGATCTCGACCGCCAAGCTCTGGGGCCTGGGCTAGGGAGCAGCAAGCCGTGCGGCGTGAATCTGTCGTCGACCACCGAGTCCAACTACATGCGACGGGGGTGGCCACACCTCATGCCAGCGACGACCGCGCCATGCCGGCGGGAGGCTAGAGCAGCCCTTCCCACACCACGGCCATCTGTCCGGGGCCGCCGCCCCGTCTTCCTTCCAGCTAGGGGCACGCCGGCCGAAGATCAGCACCTGCGCCCCCAGGCCTTTGTTGCGTCGACGTGGCCGAACTGCCGCAGAGCAGGGTCTCGGCCGACCCGCAAAACGTCGTGGCCGGAGCAGGCCACCAGCAGAACGCACTGCTCCACTCCTTGCCGGCCACCTCCCACGCCATTGGGACGACGAATCGGGCCCGCCAGGCCCAGATCGGGCCCTTCCAGGCCCAGATCTGGCCCGCACAACCGAGCTGGGAGGCCTGCCGAGGCGCCCAAGGCACCCGTCGCGTTGCGCCACCACCGCGAGGAGAGCAGCTCGCCTCCCCGCCGGCCGACACCCTGGCCTGAGCGCAGACGAGATCTGCCGATGCACCTCGAAGAACCGGCCGAGGCGCTACCCGCGCAGCCACCACAACCGTCGCCCTCGCCGGAGATACTCCGAGGCGCAGACGAGATCTGCCGATGCACCTCAAACTGGACCGTCAACTGGTGCAGATCAGGAAGCAGAGCACGTCTCTCTGGCCACCGCGGTTTGAAGACGGCGAGTACATATTCATTGACGTATTCACGACTTGTAGTATTATCTCCACGTAATCTTGTCGAGAACTTGGAAGATTTCATTTTCTTTACTAATGATTGTATTTCATGTTGCTGCTCCTTTGATTGTTCCACTAACATCTCTGGTGGGTTAACTTTTTGTTTCATTTATACTCCCTCCGTTTCTGAATATAGGGTGTATAGTTTTCTGCACGAATATTAAGACAGGGTATTTTGCATAGAGTGGACTATTTTTTTTTTTGGAAAAAATAGCGAGAGATGAGTTCTTAATAGGCACAACATGAATACAATCCGTTAAATCCCTCTTTTGAGACTAGGTCTCATTTTTTGATGGGTCAAATTATCCATTTATAGCAAATGCACCTTATATTATGGATTTTTCTTCAAAAAACTATACACCTTACATCAAGAAACGGAGAGAGTACCTTCCAATTGTTCCATGACGGTAATGCTATTTGAAAACTATTGTTTTCGATAAAGGGAACATATTAATATCAATAAGATACTGATTACACCTAGCCCACACAAAAAATCATTAGTTTTTACGATTGTGTGTCGTGCGCCCTCCCAATAGAGACCGAAAGGGAGGAGAGCAGTTGCCACCCTCTGCCACCGGTGGTGAGCCTATCAGATCTTTCTTCCTTTGTCTCCCGCTTCTGCGGCAGGAGCCGTGGGGATCCCCGGTGGCTCGAGGTCGGGTTTAGATCTTTGAGGAGGCACAACCTTGATAGCGATAGTGGCATGGCTCCGTCAAATAAGTTTGCCTCACCTCTCCCCATCTCGGAAGTGCTTCCCAGAGCGGTGTGGACATGTATGTGGCTCATGTCCCTATTCGTCGATCGGGTCGGGGGGGGGGGGGGGCTAGGGTTTCCAAGTCTAGGCTAGAGATTGGAGTCTTTTTCTAGGGCGGCGCCCTGAAGAAAAGGATGGGTGTCTCGATGTTCAGTTAGCGGCAGGCGGTCTGAGCGCTCTTCTTCACTTCGTCCAGTGAAGACGACGATGTAGAGTCTCGAGGTTGGCACTGAGATATTCTTGTCAACGTTCCACATCGATAAAAGTTATTTCGAATGGCAAGCGTGCTCATCGGCCCATAAAGAGGCTCTGGCACGATGGTGGTCCTCCGGAGTTTGGACCCTGCTATGTAGGATCTACGTCTCCTACCCTGGTGTAACATCCCAAAAATATTATAAGTATTATTATTCCAAAAATGTGGGCCAACAAAAACTTTTGTTGATTATTATGTGTTGTTAGCAAATTGTTGCTTGTGGTAATTATTTCTTGTTGCTTGTGTTGTTGTTTGCTTGAATTAACAATTTGAAATGCAAAAACAAAAGTGGAAACAAGAAAGAAATAAAAATAACAAGTGACACACAAATTCTCCAAGTGGGAAACTCAAATTGTTTCAAACAAAATTCAGAGGAATGGTATATGAAACCCCTCATTTGTATTCTTACTACTTATCTCTCCCAAATAATATTTTACACATAATTTTAAAATTCAAAAGTAAAAACAATTGAAATAAAACAAAATGCCATAATTAAAACCCTATGAAAGAAAATGATTCAAAACATTTTATTTTGCAAAGCCAAATTTTGTGGAGCTTCTACATGATATGGGGACGCCCCACAATTATTTTCAAATTTTTCTAAAATGTTTAAGTGCCCTAAATAAATCCTAGAAAAGCTACTGGACTAAAAAGAAATAAAGGAAAACAAAAAGAAAAGGAGGCAGGGGGTTTCGGCAAAAATGCCATCGTCTACCTCACCCCCTCGCCCCGACGCACACCGCCGTGCCGCCGTGGCACGCCTCGCCGTTTTCCTGGCCGCCCAGGCCCCCCCAGCCGCGCTCCTCGTGCCTCTGCGTCCTCTGCGGCCTCTGCACGCCGAGGAGAAGCCCCAGAGCACGCCCCCTTGCCCCAACGCCGCCCCTGTCCCCTCTGCATCGCCGTGGCGACCTCACCGTCGCCGACCCAAATTAGAGCTCCTCTCTACACCTCGACACGCAAGGCTCGAGCCAGAGCTTCTAGAACACGTCCGGACCCCGGTAGACACCACGTCGCCACGATCCCCTGCACCTCCGCCGCGGAATCGAGAGAAAGGTCGCCTCGGGCGCGCCATGGACCTCGCCGTGAATCGCGACCACCGTGGACCGCTCCCGCGCTATAAAAACCACCCCGAGCCCCTCTGGAAACTCCACACCACTCCCTCGACCTCTCCCTCGCTCCAATTTCACCGTGCACCGCCAGGAGGGCGGGCACTGCCGCAGCCACTGCCGCCGTCGAGGTCGAGCACGGCCGCGATGCCACACTCTCCCATTCTCTTCTCTCTGGCCCGTACTCTCTTCCTTAGCAACACCGCACTCACCCGAGCCCTTTTTCCCTCTTTTTCGTTCACAGACGCGACCGCAGGAGCTCGCCGGAGTTCGTTGCCGTGGCCGTGGAAGTCCGACGCCTCGCCGTCGCCGCTACACGCCGTCCCAGCAAGTGCAACTCGCGCCACGACCTTCCCCGAGCCTCCGCCGTCGATTCGCGTCATCGCCGCCGTCTGCCGAGCCCTCTAGGTGAGGTTTCCATGCACCTCGCCGTCGCCGGAGCCACGGCGCCGCCCAGAAATGGTCGTCGCCGATGGACTCGAACGTGGGCCGTTGGATCTTGATCCAACGGCAGCGTACCCCTTCGTTTAGATGTTAGGCTGACGCGCTGGCCCCACCCGTCAGCGTTTTATTAATTTCCACGTGCGCACTGTGTCGCTGACATGTAGGTCCCACTAGTCAGAAATCTGAACATTATCCATAACTCGAAATTCTGTTATTAAATTGAAATACTGAAAAACAGTACTGGACCTAACTTAAAAATTCAATATCTCGAGATTTAGGAATCCAAATAAATCAAACTCAATTGTTTTGGAAATCTTATGAAAATGTTTAACCAACCCAACTGGTCTCATGTCATTTAAATAAATAGTCAAAAAGTATTATTAAAAATACTACAGAAGGTTTAAATTCTAAACTTGTTTGTTTCTGATACTCTGTTAGTCCAAATAATTCCAAACCAATTTTGCTAGCTTAGTACTGCCATGTATTAGCTTCCCTAATTTTGGTAAAATTATTTGTGCAGTAGTATTTGTTTAGTATTAAGTTGAAATTTAAACACCCTTCTGCACTCAAACATTTAAATATGTTTAATGGTTAATCCAAATGAATTAGGACCAATTTTGTTAGATCACATTTCGTCATGTTAAGTTACCCCTAAAAGGATTTAATTTTTGAATAATATTAACTTGAGTTGTAGCAAAAACTTGAATAATAAGTTACTGGATTCAAACAATTGTGTAGGGAGTTTGGTAACTCCAAATGATCCAAATCAAATTGGGCTGTCTTCTACACATCAGTAGATTTCTGTAGAATTTTAGTTTGTATTTTTAGGACAAACAGAACTCAAGTTGTGCAATTAAACATGTTCCACAAGTTTCTGCCATAATTTTGGACATAAATAAATATTGTTTGTTCAATTAATTTGAAACCAAATTGTATTGTTTGATGTGTGCAGTAGCTATTTGTGATGTTTATGGTTGTTATGTTGAGATGATTGCTTGAGTAGTTTAGTGATTGGTTGTATTTGTTTGTTTATTAATTAGACGAGAACGCTGTCGGATTTATCGAGGAAGGAGAGTTTGTTGAATCTGAAGATCAAGACCAAGTCCACTTTGCCGAGCAAGGCAAGCTACTCTCTGAGCTTGCACCTAAATACATATGCATCTACTTTGATCAAATGATTTACTCTTAAGGCAATGGTTTACAAAACCTTTTCAAAAATATATGGATATTATTTTGCCACCCTATGTAGAAATATAAGGTAGTTTATATAAAACTGTAGGATGGGAAACAATGTTGTTTATTCAAAACTCCTTTGCAAATACTTGAGTGATTATGGAATACCGAGATGTCGGTGTTGAAATGGAGAAATGGAGATGGTGATGTTTATGAAAAATGCACAGTGTCCTAGTACTATGACTACCAATCTTACCCTATGCGACCACATTTACCCCATATGGGAACAGGGCTTAGTCATGTAGTTTGCTCTTATTAGTATGGGATACCTCATCGACGGAGATCACTCCGTTATGCATGAGGGGATGGTCCGAGGACCTACCCCCTGACCCGGGTCCTCACACAAGTTGGTGGGGAGGATAGAAGGTTCCACCATAAACCGCCGGACAAAACTATGAGTCCTCACACTTAGGGTTTCTGACGGGAAACTGGACTGAGTGTCGATGGAAAGTGTCATATGGGAAGGATCCTATACTAGCATGAGCAAATAAGAGGCTATGGTCGGTGGCTCAACTTCGCATACACCTGGTATGGCGGGACGTGGCTGACACGATGAGTTACCGGATGGGTGTGGGCTAAAAGCGTGCTACCTCTGCAGAGGGTCAAAACTATTCGAATAGCCGAGTCCTCAGATATGGACAGTTGGGAGGCTGTCCTAAGACCATGTGCAAGTTTTTGAAAGACTTTGAGTTTTAAAAATAAAATGAAGTGGAGAATGTTCCTTACACCTATACCAACGGATCGGTATGAGGTTGTTGGAGGAAGTAGACCATGACGGGCTATGGTCGGAAAAAGGAGGAGTTTTGGAGAAACAGATAAAAATGGTGATTTCTTTAAAGATAGTTATAAAACTCTTCTTATCTTTTTCAATAAAGATATAGAGATGTTTTAAATAAATAAAAGTTGTAAACTAAAATAAAACTATTGCATACTCATGTTGGGGTAGTTTGCGAGTACATTCAAATGTACTCATATTGGTTTCGTCCCTGGTTATTGACCTAGCCAGACTACGAGGAGGAGCACTACGCCGAGCAGGAGTATGGTGACTTCTACGCGAACTAAGGATCTCCACAAGTCAGCTGCCTGTCGGGTTGTCGTCGTTAGAATATGATGTCTACTACGCCGTAGCTTCCGCTGATATTTTGGTTTGGCCCATGAAGGCACCTATGTAAGACTTGGTCTAAATGACCATTTATGTAAGATTTTTAATTCGGTATTGTAATGGATGTAAACTTTGGTATCCAATTCGGATTATGTGCAACGGCAGACTGATCACGGGATCGTTGTGTTAAGCATAATCGGGTATTTCGGACAGCTAGTCCGGGGTCCCCACAGACTTGGTATCAGAGCCATCCTGACTTTAGGAAACCTTAGTTAGCTTGGTCGTTAGACAAATGTTACCAAAAGATTAATTTCTAAAAATAAAGGAGTGAAGTATTTTGAAAACTGCTTATCTCCAATCTTCTTACTTATGCAAAATTTTACTCTCATTAAATATTACATTTTCCCTTGTATCCTTAAAATTTTGCACACTTCTCTTTAAGCTTAAAAATTCGACTCACTTGTTGCCCTACTACATTTAAATTTTTGATACACTTGTCACCTCACTAACTTAAAATTTTGTTAAAAAAATTGTAGATGGCACTCCATTGGACCGAGTTCGTTCAGCTTGAGAAGGACAGCAAGCTGACGTTCGAGAGGGACTTGTTCGAGTTGAGCAAGCTGTTAGGTCGCCCCGCTCCAGAGTTCAAGGGAGCTCAGGTTGACGTTCACGGAGTCGGGAGGCTGAGTTGGCTCATCGAGTCATCAGTTCGCAGGAACATCAAGTCCCCTAGTTCCAGGACGATCATCTTCACCACCAAGGCCTCTATCTGGGTTGACGGTCTCTGTACTGCTGCACAGAGGTTGCTAGCCCGACTTTGTGAGGAGCACAAGATGGAGTTGGCAAACTCCCGTTTCCGGTTCTACGGGAGGCGCAACAGCGACGGACACCCTACTCCTACCCTTTACCACCCGATGTTTGGGAGCTACATCCTGGACATGGAGCTCTTACTTCACTACACCCAGGATGATTTGATGCTCACTAAGGTTCAGCTTCACTTTGATCGCATCTCGCTTGTTGAGATTCGCGAGAATGAGGAGAAGCTGCTGGAGGAGAAGGTCCCTCTTCTCACGAAGAGGGCCCAGCTGAGGAGGACCGTCGTGAAGCTCCGCAAGAAGGTGGCAGAGCAGGACCAGCTGATCGAGGAGCTAGAGCACCATACTGACGAGATGGAGGAGGAGGGCGAGGATCTCCGCAAGGAGAACAACGCTTTACTCAGTGACGATGATGACTTCGTGGAGGAGATGGATTGTGAGGAGGAGTTAGTTGACGAGGAGGAGGAGCCACTCGAGGCGGTACTCGAGGACGAGGAGGAGGAGCCACTCGAGGCAGTTCTCGAGGACGAGGAGGAGGATCCCGAGGAGCCACTCTACCAGTCAGATGCTGACGTGTTAGAGCTGGAGGTTCCACCTCAGTAGGCGAGTGACTTTATCACTACCGCAGGATTAGGTTGGCCCCCTATCGCTAGTCGAGTCGAAGTAGTGGTTCTTTTGGAAACCAGATGTTATGTATCTTAGATATTGGGTGATGTTGTAAGCTTGATGTTGTAAGCTTGATGTTGTTGTGAACTCCTTGATGTGATGTTGGTAATATATAATTATGTTTGTCTTGTTTGACCTGTGTAAAATATTTTCCAGATAATCCTTAAATTAATCAACCACTTGCGAAATCGTCTCTTCCCTTAGTCGAACTTTTCTTTGCCTTGCCTCTTATACCCGGTGTGCTTCAGGATGCCGCCCCGTCGTGCGGAAGGAGGAGCACCATGATACGTCCAAAACGTATCTACTTTTCCGAACACTTTTGCTATTGTTTTTCCTCTAATTTGTGTCATTTGAATGCAACTAACACGGACTAACGTTGTTTTCAGCAGAATTGCCTTGGTGTCTCGTTTTTGTGCAGAAAGTCAAAGTTTCAGAAAAAATCCAGAAAAAGTTCCATAAATCCTATATTTCCAGAAGACCCGCGGAGCCAGAAGACGAAGCGAGGAGGGTGCACAGGGGCACCACACGCACCCAGGGCGCGGGTGGGCCCTTGCCGCGCCCAGGGGTGGTGTGGTCCCCCTGTGTGGCCCCCAGCGCTCCCCTTCGGACTACTTAAAGCCTCTGACCTAAAAACTTCGGGGGGATCGACGCTTTTTCCAGAAACCTTCCAGAGCTCCGCCGCCATCGAAAACCCTATTTCGGGGATCAGAAACTCCGTTCTGGCACCCTGCCGGGAAGGGGAATTGGAGGAGATCATCGCCATCATCATCACCACCACTGGTCCATTTGTCATCATCATTGCTTTCCCGTCAACTCCACGCAATCAACTATTTTCTGGTGCCAATGCTTCTGTGTTACTGCTACTACTGCTCTCATATTATTGCTGCTTTCACATCACCCCTGTTACTAGTGCTTTTCCAGGTGCAGCTGAATTGACAACTCCGCTGTTAAGCCTTATAAGTATTCTTTGTCTCCCCTTGTGTCGAATCAATAAATTTGGGTTTTACTTCCCTCGAAGACTGTTGCGATCCCCTATACTTGTGGGTCATCAAGACTATTTTCTGGCGCCGTTGCCGGGGAATAGCTCACCAGGGAGTCATACTGCTCGCTGCAATTCATTCATCATGGGTAAACCTCGTGATGATAAGGTTCGTATATTGCCATCCACTACAAGGAGAGGTACAACTCTGAACACTTCTGCTGCTCTTGATTCACCGTCTGTTATAAGTCAACTTGTCACACCACCACATGCACATGCTTCACGTGCTGCTACTTCTGCTGAATCTGAGAATGTTTCTGATGAATTTGATGATGCTTCTACTGTGCTTGATGAAAGAGGTTCACTAGGTCCTTTTCTAGATGCTACAATTGCTAAATCTAAACAACTTGAAAATACTGAAACACCTAATGAAACTCCTGTTACACCTGCTTATTCACCTGAAACAAGAGAAACTACTAGTGATGATCTTGAGGAAACTTATGTTGAACTTGATGATGACTTTATTGATGAATGCATGAATTGTGATACCTCTAAAGATGTTAATGCTATTAAAAATCTTCTTCAAAGACGTGCTGTCAACTATAAACTTTCTCCTGATGCTAAATTTGCTACATCTCCCATAAATATAAAAGATAAAGATTATGATTTCTCTGTGGACTTGTCTTTTATAACTATTGCTGAGAAAGAACCTTTTCGAGGAACTGAAAATGAAAGTGCTGTAGAACATATGAACACTCTCTCTACTCTGAGTAGTTTGTTTTCTGATGATATTAAGAAACGCAGTTACTTTGTTACTAAAATTTTCCCTTTCTCATTGAAAGATGAAGCTAAACTTGGTTTAATGATTTATCTCCTGGATCTATTGAGAGCCCGATGGGTTTAGTCAATGCTTTCTTTCAGAAATATTTTCCTGCTAGTGCTCAACATGTGCTTTACAGAAAATCTTTAACTTTAAGCAAAATGAGGGAGAGAAAATGCCTGAATCTTGGGCAAGGTTTTGTTCTTTACTTAGAGCTCGGCCTGGACATCAAATAGCTAAAAATGAACTTCTTGATATATTTTATAATGGACTAACTGTTGAATCTAGGACATACCTGGATAGTTGTGCTGGTTGTGTTTTCAGGAAAAGAACTCCAGATGAAGCCGAGGAATTATTGGCTAAGATAAGCCAAAATCATGATGATTGGACCCTGCCTGAACCAACTCCGGTACCTACGCCGAGGAAAAGAGGAGTGATTGAATTGAATGATGAAGAAATGAGAGAAGCCAAGAAATCTCTTAAGGAGAAAGGTATTAAATCTGAAGATGTGAAAAATCTTCCACCTATAGAAGAATTGTGTAAGCCAATTCCTCACTCATCTACAGTTGAGGTACACTCTCTCCAACGCTTTGATGATAGAGATATCCCTTATTCTAAACCTCCTGATCAATGCTTAGATGAGTTTGATAATTTCATTGTTAAGCAAAACAATTTCAATTGGAGAATAGAAAATAGCTTCATAAAGAATTCTCATGTCATTAATCATTTGCATGATGTTTTGGAAAGAACTTCTAATGATGTTAAAATACTCATTAAACATTTTCATATGGTTCAAACTCAAATTGAGCAATTGACTAAAGTGCAAAAAGATTTGTTAGGTAATGCTTCTAGAGAAAATGATAAACATGCTTTTGGTATAGCAACTAGAGGTGGTGCTTCCACTCAGGATCCTTTATATCCTGAGGGACATCCTAAAAGAATTGAGCAAGATTCTCAACTAGTTAATGAAACTACTACCCTTCTAAGAAAAAGAAGAAGAAGAAACATAAACATGTTGAGGAATCTCCTGAACCTATTAAAGACAATGAGCATGTTAATAATCCAAATAGTATATCTATCTCTGATGCTGAAACTGAGAGTGGTAATGAACATGCTAATGATAAAGATAAGAATGATGCTTCTGATAAAGAGGAAAGTGAAGAGGAACCTGAAAAGCATTCTAAAAAAAAAAGTACACTAAAGAAGATTTTCTTGCTAAGAAACATGGTAATGAAAGAGAACCTTGGGTGCAAAAACAAATGCCTTTTCCTACTAAGAAACTTAAATCTAAGGAAGAAGAACATTATAACAAATTTTGTGAATGGATGAAACCTTTGTTTTTGCAAATTCCTTTGACTGATGCTATTAAGTTACCTCCCTATTCAAAGTACATGAAAGATATTGTCTCTAACAAGAGAAAGATTCCTAATGAAGAGATTTCTACCATGCTTGCTAATTATTCTTTCAATGGTAAGGTTCCAAAGAAGCTTGGAGATCCAGGTATACCAACTATTCCTTGCTCAATCAAAAATAACTATGTTAGAACTGCCTTATGTGATTTAGGTGCAGGGGTGAGTGTTATGCCTTTTTCTCTTTACAAGAGACTTTACTTGGAAAAATTGATACCAACTGATATATCTTTGCAAATGGCTGATAAATCTACTGCTGTTCCTGTTGGTATATGTGAAGATGTTCCTGTTCAAGTAACTAATAATTGCTTGATATTAACTGATTTTGTTGTGCTTGAAATGCCTGAAGATGATAATATGTCTATTATTCTTGGAAGACCTTTTCTTAATACTGCAGGGGCTGTTATTGATTGCAACAAAGGAAAGTGACTTTCCATGTTAATGACAAAGAGCATACTGTTTATTTTCCCAAGAAGCTGGACAAAATATTTGGAGTTAATACAATTACCAATATTAAAAGTATCAAAGTGGGAAGTATTGATTGCCCTATATATGAATCTCATGAAGAACTTCGATATATTATGATTGGATCTATAGCTATACCATTTAAGGTAACATGATTGTTCAATGTGGTTTAATTCTTTTATGTCATATAAAATGTATTTGGTGGCAAGACTTGATCAACCTTGTTAACAAATATGTTTTACATGCATAAAATTGCTAAACAACATATTTTTCTTTCTCACTTTTGTTTTACCTACTGTTTTGCTACTGTAATTTGCAAAGTTAAGTAATGCTTGGTCTTTATGTAAATTCATTTTGTCTAGTTTTCATTGTTTAAAGTACCCAGAAAATGTCAGAAATAAAAGTTTTCAAAAAAATTATGAAAAATATTCTAAGTCCTAGTTTTTAAAAGGAACGTACCAGAGGATGACCAGGGGGACCCACCAGGCCACCACACGCCCCCACGGCGCGGTGGAGGGCAGGCCGCGCCCTGCCCTGGTGTGGGGTCCACCTGGCCCTCCTCTCACTCATCTCTCTCCCACTCCTTTCTCTCTCCCGACCATACACACCACCATTGCTCAAACTCGTGTTCTTGCTCGAAATTTTTCGATCTACTTGCTCAGCCCATCTTTGCTGCTGAAATTTGGATCAATTGCTCTCCGGTATGTGACTCCTCCGATTATCCAAATAGAATTTTGTTTAGTTGCTTATATCTTTAGCATTTTGGTACTGTAGGTGACATGTTATTAGAGCTTGCATGCTTGTTCTTGTTTAGATTAACTAGTTTTGATGCATGTTTAGTCCCTAGTAAGTCTCCCTAGTGTTTCCTTGATTAACCACTCCAAAATTATTTTTTATGAGGTTTGTTTAAAATTTCAGAAAAGGAAGATGGATAAACACACTTATGGAGAAATCTTTGAAGGCAAACACCATCCTCCTCAAGGCAAACAAGGGCTTCAAGATCAAGAGGTGCACCTAGGCCATCATACAATGAGGATCTTTTGGCACCAGAATCGGTGAAGAGGAAGATGATGGTGTTCCTCATCCATCTATTTTTCCATGCTTTAACTTTATGAGAGATGCAGGGATTTATGATGACTTCATAAGGATGATTAACAATGTTGGTTTGATGGAATTTATGCAGGATGAGAGGCCACAATATGCTAACCTCACTAAGATTTTTGTTGAAAGCTTTAAGTTTAATAACTCTACTTTTAACCCCACTGTTGAGTTTAAGATTTATGATCGTGCATGCAACATGGACTTGAAAAGATTTTGCAGGGTCATAGGTGTTGCTCCATCTGGGACAGCGAGAAAGATCAAGCAGAGCCGCCGAGTTGTGGATCTTTACCATGAGCTGAGCTATGATGATCTCCGTAGAGTGCAGCGGGTAAGATAAGGAACATTCAATTTCCAGCCATCAGGTACTTCACATATTATCTTGCCACGAGTGTGCTTGCTAGAGAGAACACTAGTAATATTTCTTGCTATCATCTAGCTTTTCTTGCTCATGCACTTAAAAATAATAAAACCTACAACCTTGGTGCCTGATTGCTCGCCGCCTTGCCGCCAAAGGTCCCATTTTGGAGGCATTATTGCTGCACGTGTTTTAGCTGATCTTGGTCTTCCTGCTGATCCTTCTGATGAATTGTTGATTCCAGAAAGACTTGATCTTGCCGCCATGAAACTTCATGATTTTGTTACTAATAATTCATCTACTGGACATTTGATGTATAGAGTTGTTTTTGCTAATGGACCTGAGCTAGAGGTCCGGCTTCCACAGCCTAGTTTGTTCAGTGTTTTCAGGGGTCCTCTATCATATTCGAGGGAGGATTTGGACAACCACCTCGGTGCACCGGATTTCCATTTACAGCACTACCCTGAGGACCGACAGGAGACCTTCGTGGCACCCCCTGAGGACTACACCGTGTACTACGGTGGTGCATCCTCGAGCTTTCACTCGGACGAGGAACCCTCTCGTCACACACTGAGGGCGCGCCAAGCTGGCGCCATGGGGATGATTAGTCTCCCACTTAGGCCAAAAGCCTAAGCTTGGGGGAGGTATGCCGACAAGTTCACTCATTTTATCATATTCATATCATGTCGGTACTTTGTATATCCATGTTTTAGTTTGTTTCTTTTCTTTTGTTTCTTGTGTCCATTTCATTTTCGCAAAACACCAAAAGACCAAAAATATTTCCTTTATTTCTCTTGCTTTTGAATTTGTAGTGCTAGTTTACTTTATTTTTCGTTTTGGCTTGTTATTCAAAAATCCAAAAAGATTTTGCTTTGTTTGCTTGTTTCTTTCTATGCTTGCTTTAAATTCGAAAACCCAAAAATATTTGTTGTTCTTCTGCCGTTTTGTATAGTTGTTTCAGGAGTTCGAAAAATTTCCGTGGTTCCACTTGGCTTGGTTATCATTTCACATCATTCAAGCCACACAAGTGAAAAGCAATAATGACGACTTACGACAATTCGGATGTGGTAAAAGGCTGGTATGAACTCTATTTGTTTTTCATTTTTGTAAATATGCCTACTCATGTGAACATGCTTAGCTATCATGGTAGTGGTTATGTTATTTAATGATTACTTAGTAGTTCATGTCTTCTTATGACCAGTACCAAATTGCTAATAGCGAATAACATGTCATATAGATATTTACATGCATTGTTCTATTCGTAAAACGGTATGGCAGGCTGGTATCCTCCTCTGAATAATTCACTTGATTCGACTTGGCACATGCTCACACATGTTATGACTGAAAAATAAAGTCAATTAAGCCTTGATGATCTATTTTGCCTCAGAGTTTTAGTATCATTTTATGCCTCCGTTAATTTTATTTTGTCGCAAGCATGATTATGACCGTTATCGCTCTCGTGGTTGTCGCTTCCCAGTCTATTGCTAGCCTTCACTTGTACTGAGCGGGAATGCTGCTCGTGCATCCAAATCCTTTAAACCAAGTTATCCCAAAGAGTCCACCAAAAACCCTATGCATGGTATTTCAAGCCATTCCAAGTAAATTTGCATGTGCTACCTTTAAAACTTTCAAAATATTTCCCTTTTTGTGTCAATGTTTACTAGCTCATGAGGAATTAGTGTGGTTATTCTTTATTCTATTTGTCAAATGGACTTTTACACCTGGACTAGTGGCATATACATCCGCTTATCCAATAACTTGCAAAAAGAGCTGGCAACGGGGTGCCCAGTCCCAATTAATTACAACTTTAACCAATTAATTCTCTTCACACTTTTGCCCTGATTCATCAGTAAGCAATGACAAACAGTGAAATACCTGAATGTGTGTAAACCAAAGAGAAAGAGGGATGATCTGCCTTGCTGGTAGAAATAACGTCCTTCATGGGAGCCGCTCTTAAAAGTCCGTTTGACAGGTAGAATACTGTTCTCACCCGCTACCATTCGTTGACAATTAACAAACACCTCTCAAAACATTTTTACCTCTGTTTTTAAAATAAAAAGCTCTAGCACGTGTTAATCCCTGCTTCCCTCTGCGAAGGGCCAATCTTTTATTTTTATGTTGAGTCACCATCCTTTCTTTGAGCACCTCTTCGAGAGCATAACTGTCGTTCTTAGTGTAATGTGCTTGTCCCAGGATACGATTAATTGAGGTATAACTATGATACTCTTATCTTTGATATTTTATATCTAGTCTTCACTTGAACTTCAGAGGTGCCTTGGCATTTATGTTTTGCCCTTCAAACAAAGGCAAGCGAGATACCACTTTGTCATATCTTTTTACGAACATTGCAATTCTTGTGGATAGATATATGCTATGTTATTCATTCTTAGTACTTTGGTATCTTTTCATGATTTGCATAACTACTAGGTGTCATTATTTGCATGGTTCCTATTATGAATTGTCTAAGTAATTGATCATATAGTAGGCATGTATACATCATATGAAGCAAATGTGTTCGTAAAAGTTTCTTTTATCGCACTCAGTTGTTAACTGAATTGCTTGAGGACAAGCAATAAGCTAAGCTTGGGGGGAGTTGATACGTCCAAAACGTATCTACTTTTCCGAACACTTTTGCTATTGTTTTCCTCTAATTTGTGTGATTTGAATGCAACTAACACGGACTAACGCTGTTTTCAGCAGAATTGCCTTGGTGTCTCGTTTTTGTGCAGAAAGTCAAAGTTTCAGAAAATTCCAGAAAAATTCCATAAATCTATTTTTCCAGAAGACCCACGGAGCCAGAAGACGAAGCGAGGAGGGTGCACAGGGGCACCACACGCACCCAGGGCGCGGGTGGGCCCTTGCCGCGCCCAGGGGTGGTGTGGCCCCCTGTGTGGCCCCCAGCGCTCCCCTTCGGACTACTTAAAGCCTCTGACCTAAAAACTTCGGGGGATCGACGCTTTTTCCAGAAACCTTCCAGAGCTCCGCCGCCATCGAAAACCCTATTTCGGGGATCAGAAACTCCGTTCTGGCACCCTGCCGGGACGGGGAATTGGAGGAGATCATCGCCATCATCATCACCGCCACCGGTCCATCTGTCATCATCATTGCTTTCCCATCAACTCCACGCAATCAACTATTTTCTGGTGCCATTGCTTCTGTGTTACTGCTACTACTGCTCTCATATTACTCCATGTGTGAGTAATTCCCCCGCTGTAGGCTGAGGGGATGGTAGGGATTGGATAAGATCATTCATGTAATAGTTGTGAGATTTGTTAGGGCTTGGTGCCTAGTATCCATCGGTAGTACTTTATGTCATTGTTGCAACTTATTATGCTTAATGCTTGTCACTTAGGGCCCGAGTGCCATGATCTCAGATCTGAACATGTTATTGAATCATGAGAATAATTATTGTTTTGGATCATATCTATAAGTTGTATACACACGTCACTGTCCGGAACCCGAGGCCCCAAAGTGACAGAAATTGGGATAACCGGAGGGGATGGTTGCGACGTGAGGATCACATGTGTTCACGGAGTGTTAATGATTTGCTCCGGTGCTTTATTAAAAGGAGCACTTAATTACCAGTAGTTTCCCTTGAGGCCCCGCTGCAAACGGGCTGGTAGGACAAAAGATGTTGTGCAAGTTTCTCATTGCGAGCACGTACGACTAAATACGGAACACATGCTTATGATTGATTATTACTTGGATACCTTATTATTATTTATCTGCAATTGCCCTATGTATGACTATTTCATGAATTATCTCATCCATGCAGCGCCCGTTCATCCATCCCTATGCCTACAGTATTTTAATCTTGCTGTCTACTGCAATTATTACTGTTGTCTTTATTTTACTGCTGCTATTATTTCACTACTGCTACTGTCATAAAACTGTTGCTACTGATAAACTGTGTCGAGCAAGTCTACTTCCAGGTGCAGCTGAACTGACAAATCATCTGTCAAGGCTTATAAATATTCTTTGGCTCCCCTTGTGTCGAATCAATAAATTTGGGTTTTACTTCCCTCGAAGACTGTTGCGATCCCTATACTTGTGGGTCATCAAGACTATTTTCTGGCGCCGTTGCCGGGGAAGGGGAATTGGAGGAGATCATCGCCATCATCATCATCACCGCCACCGGTCCATCTGTCATCATCATTGCTTTCCCGTCAACTCCACGCAATCAACTATTTTCTGGTGCCATTGCTTCTGTGTTACTGCTACTACTGCTCTCATATTACTGCTGCTTTCACATCACCCCTGTTACTAGTGTTTTTCCAGGTGCAGCTGAATTGACAACTCCGCTGTTAAGGCTTATAAGTATTCTTTGTCTCCCCTTGTGTCGAATCAATAAATTTGGGTTTTACTTCCCTCGAAGACTGTTGCGATCCCTATACTAGTGGGTTATCACACCACCACCACCGGACCCAACCCCCGCCAACTTCTCGCGCTTATCATGGAGGAACGTGAAAATGCCCGGCAAGAGCGCCAAGCTCATCTCGTTGCCCTGCAGCAACTCGCAGCCGCTTATAACAACAACAACAACAATAACAACAACAACAACAACAACAATGGCAATGGCAATGTGATGGAAACCAGCGATCCACCTTAGGCGATTTCCAGAAGACCAACCCACCCACCTACTCCAAGGGACTTCACCCACTGGAAGCCGATGATTGGCTTCGCACCATCGACAACAATCTGGAAGTTGCTGCTGTGGGAGAAAATGAGAAAGTGTTGTATGCAACCCACTATCTCGCTGGACCTGCAAGAGCTTGGTGGGAAACTACCAAGGCTCTCCAGCAAGCTGGTCATGTTATCAACTGGGCTGAGTTCCAGGAGAAGTTCCGCAAGAAGCATATTCCCAGCGGACTTATTGAGAGGAAGAAGGATGAGTTCCGCAAGCTGAGGCAGGGAAGTAAGATGTGGTCGGTTATCTGATGAGTTTACCGACTTATCTCGGTATGCTCCTGATGACACCGACAAAGAAGAGAAGAAGATGGAGCGTTTCATGAGTGGACTTCATGATGAACTGCAGTGTGCTCTGGTTATCCATGACTTCCGTGATCTGGAGTCACTTGTGGACAAAGCCATCCAGCTGGAGACCAAGCGCAAGTCTATGTATGAAGGTCGCAAGAGGAGGATGAATGCTCAGGAAGGTTCGAGCAGCCAGAAGCCTCGTATCTTTCAGCAAAACCCCAGGCCTGCTTATCGTCCACCCCAAGCTCCACGCCCCAATTTCCCTAACCGCCCAAACAACTTCAACCGCCCCAATGACAATAACCGTCCCGGAGGAAACTTCAACAACTTCACCCGCAATGCCAATGTTGTCTGCTTTGAATGCGGCAACAAGGGTCACTACTCCAGAGAATGCCCCAATCCCAAGAGGAATGTTCAGCGCCCCAATGCGCCGGCACCGAACAATGGTCAAGGCCGCAATGGAAATGGCAAGAATGCCGCACCCCGCGGAAATGCTGCTGTTGCCAAGGGTCG
Source organism: Poa pratensis (assembly GCA_947311845.1). Taxonomy (NCBI): domain Eukaryota; kingdom Viridiplantae; phylum Streptophyta; class Magnoliopsida; order Poales; family Poaceae; genus Poa; species Poa pratensis. The sequence goes on from CAMZMU010000111.1 coordinate 14,047,692, forward strand.
TCTGCACCACATCAATGCTGAAGAAGCTCAGGATGCGCCAGATGTTGTGCTGGGTACGTTCCTTGTCAACTCAGTACCTGCAACTGTTCTGTTTGATTCTGGTGCTACCCATTCATTTGTTACCCAAGAATTTGTTGCTAAGGGAGGTTTAGTCGAGAGCCTCTTACCCAAACCCATGGTCATCCAAATCCCAGAATCCACCGTAGAGACCAAGATGTTTTGCTCCGATGTACCCCTTGAGATCAAAGGAGAAAAGTTTCCAGTTAACTTAATTGTTCTGGGAACCCAAGGCATCGATGTTATACTCGGTATGAATTGGTTAGCCAAGTACCATGGTCGAATTGACTGTGCCAGAAGAGCTGTATCCATCACCACCGACAAAGAAGTAGAAGTGGAGTATGTGTCTGAAACCAATCTCACCCAGGCTGCCATGAGAGCATAGCTCGACCCCCTAGATGAGATCCGTGTTGTTCACCTATTCAAGATGTTTTCCCTGAAGAATTGCCTGGTATGCCGCCAGACCGGGATATTGAGTTCATAATTGAGCTTATCCCAGGAACAGCCCCTATATCCCAAAGCCTTATCGGATGAATCCGGAAGAACTGGTTGAGTTGAAGAAGCAGTTGGCAGATATGCTCAGCAAAGGACTTGTTCGCCAAGCGCTTCACCTGGGGATCACCCATTATTTTTGTGGACAAGAGAGACGGTACCACACGCCTGTGTGTGGATTATCGCAAGCTGAATGACGTGACCATTAAAAACAAGTACCCTCTTCCCAAGATCGAGGATCTGTTCGATCAAATGAACGGAGCCCGAGTCTTTTCCAAGATCGATCTTCGGACAGGTTACCATCAGTTGAAGATCCGAGAGACAGACATTCCCAAGACCGCCTTCACCACTCGTTACGGTTTGTTTGAATACACCGTGATGTCTTTTGGTCTGACCAATGCCCCAGCCTATTTCATGAATCTCATGAACAAGATTTTCATGGAGTACCTCGACAAGTTCGTGGTAGTTTTCCTTGATGACATCCTTATTTATTCCAAGACCGAAGAAGAGCATGCTGAACACCTGCGTCTAGTTTTGGAGACCTCCGAGAGCACCAGCTGTATGCCAAGCTTAGCAAGTGTGAGTTTTGGCTCAGTGAAGTGGCATTTCTCGGACATGTTGTATCTGCCGGAGGAATTTCTGTGACCCGAGAAGATCCAAGCCATTGTTGACTGGTTAGCCCCAACCAGTGTGACTGAAATCCGAAGCTTTCTCGGACTCGCCGGTTATTACCGCAAGTTCGTTGAAGGATTTTCCAGTATAGCCAAACCCATGACCCAACTGTTGAAGAAGGACAAGAAATTTGAATGGACTCAGAAGTGTGAGGATAGTTTCCAAGAACTGAAGAAGAGACTAACCTCAGCCCCAATTGATTATGCCAGACGTCACCAAGAGTTTCGACGTGTATTGCGATGCATCACGCCTCGGACTTGGTTGCGTTCTGATGCAAGAAGGCAAAGTTGTGTCGTACCTGTCCCGGCAGTTGCGACCGCATGAAGAGAATTACCCAACCCATGACCTGGAGTTAGCTGCTGTTGTTCTTGCTCTTAAAACGTGGCGTCCCTATCTTGCGGGACATCGCTGTGAGATCTATACGATCAAAAGCTTGAAGTATATTTTCACCCAGAAGAGTTGAACCTGCGACAGAGGAGATGGATGGAATTAATCAAGGATTATGATATTGGAATCCATTATCACCCGGAAAGGCTAATGTAGTTGCCGATGCCCTTAGTCGCAAACCTGCACCCTGAATGCCTTGATCCAAGCCGAACAGCCAGCCTTGTTCAAAGAGTTCAAGATTTTGGACTAGAACTTGTTAGCCATGGTTATCTCGCCAATTTAGAGTTAACCCCAACCCTGATGGATCAAATCAAAGAAGCCCAAAAAGGTCATGAAAGCATTGAAGGAATTAGGAAGAAGATTTCCCTCGGCAAAGCACCCGGTTTTACCGAAGATGCTGAAGGAGTGCTGAAATTCAATGACCGTATCTGTGTGCCCAATGTCACGGAACTTAAGGAGTTAATCCTGAAGGAGGCCCATGAGACCCCTTATTCAATCCACCCCGGCGGAACCAAAATGTACCAAGACCTTCGAGAAAGATTTTGGTGGCATGGAATGAAGCGAGAGATTGGTTCATTCGTAGCCAAGTGTGACATCTGTCAGCGAGTCAAGGCTGAACATCAGCGACCCGCTGGATTGCTTCAACCTTTGAAAATTCCCGAGTGGAAGTGGGATGAGATTGGAATGGATTTTATTACCGGACTTCCAAGATCCAACCGAGGCCATGATTCAATCTGGGTCATCGTTGATCGACTGACCAAGGTTGCCCATTTTATCCTGTCAAGACCACCATACCGGAGCTCAGTTAGCAGACCTGTATATTTCCAGAATAGTAAGCCTGCATGGTGTGCCTAAAAGATTGTATCTGATAGAGGCACGCAATTCACCTCAAGATTCTGGAAATCCCTTCATGAAGCCCTCGGAACCAAGTTAGCATTTAGCACAGCTTATCATCCCCAGACCGATGGCCAAACTGAGCGAGTGAACCAGATATTGGAGGACATGCTTCGCGCATGTGTTCTATCCTATGGTTCCAAGTGGGAAGATTGTCTTCCGTTTGCAGAGTTCTCGTACAACAACAGTTATCAGTCCAGTCTGCAAATGGCCCCTTTTGAAGCCCTTTACGGCAAGAAGTGTCGTACACCCCTGAATTGGTCCGATACCGGAGAAAGCAAATTGTTCGGACCAGATACCCTCCGTGAAGCTGAAGAGCAAGTTCAGCTTATTCGTGAACGCCTCAAAACTGCCCAATCCCGTCAGAAGAGTTACGCTGACACCAAGCGCCGTGACCTCACCTTCAACGTCGGAGATTATGTTATCTCCGAGTGACACCCCTTAAAGGAATGCAGCGTTTCCATGTCAAAGGAAAATTAGCGCCAAGGTATATCGGACCCTTCAAGATCATTGCTCGTCGAGGAGAAGTATCCTATCAGCTGGAATTGCCCCGGAGTTAGGAGATTATCATGATGTCTTCCACATTTCCTTGCTCCGGAAGTGTCTCGAAGTTCCTGACCAGCCTGATGTTTTCAAAAACATCGACCACCTCTCCATCGACCTGAACCAAGACCTGACTTATCGTGAGAGACCCCTCAAGATTCTCGAAGAAGATGTTCGTGTTACCCGAAGACGCGCGATCAAGTTCTACAAAGTCCAGTGGACTAACCACTCTGAAGAAGAAGCAACTTGGGAACGCGAAGATTATCTTAGAAGCGAATTCCCAGACCTCTTTAGTAAGCCTAGCAAATCTCGGGACGAGATTTATTTTAAGGGGGGAAGGATTGTAACATCCCAAAAATATTATCAATTATTATTCCAAAAATGTGAGCCAACAAAAACTTTTGTTGATTATTATGTGTTGTTTGCAAATTGTTGCTTGTGGTAATTATTTCTTGTTGCTTGTGTTGTTGTTTGCTTGAATTAAAATTGAAATGCAAAAACAAAAGTGAAACAAGAAAGAATAAAAGTGACACACAAATTCTCCAAGAAACTCAAATTGTTCAAACAAAATTCAGAGGAATGGTATATGAAACCCTCATTTGTATTCTTACTACTTATCTCTCCAAATAATATTTTACACTATTTTAAAATTCAAAAGTAAAAACAATTGAAATAAAACAAAATGCCATAATTAAAACCCTATGAAAGAAAATGATTCAAAACATTTTATTTTGCAAAGCCAAATTTTGTGGAGCTTCTACATGTTATGGGGAGGCCCCACAATTATTTGCAAATTTTTCTAAAATGTTTAAGTGCCCTAAATAAATCCTAGAAAAGCTACTGGACTAAAAAGAAATAAAGGAAAACAGAAAAGAAAAGGAGGCAGGGGGGTTTTGGCAAAAATGCCATCGTCTACCTCACCCCCTCGCCCCGACGCACACCGCCGTGTCGCCGTGGCACGCCTCGCCGTTTTCCTGGCCGCCCAGGCCCCCCCAGCCGCGCTCCTCGTGCCTCTGCGTCCTCTGCGGCCTCTGCACGCCGAGGAGAAGCCCCAGAGCACGCCCCCTTGCCCCAACGCCGCCCCTGTCCCCTCTGCATCGCCGTGGCGACCTCACCGTCGCCGACCCAAATTAGAGCTCCTCTCTGCACCTCGACACGCAAGGCTCGAGCCAGAGCTTCTAGAACACGTCCGGACCCCGGTAGACACCACGTCGCCACGATCCCCTGCACCTCCGCCGCGGAATCGAGAGAAAGGTCGCCTCGGGCGCGCCATGGACCTTGCCGTGAACCGCGACCACCGTGGACCGCTCCCGCGCTATAAAAACCACCCCGAGCCCCTCTGGAAACTCCACACCACTCCCTCGACCTCTCCCTCGCTCCAATTTCACCGTGCACCGCCAGGAGGGCGGGCACTGCCGCAGCCACTGCCGCCGTCGAGGTCGAGCACGGCCGCGATGCCACACTCTCCCATTCTCTTCTCTCTGGCCCGTACTCTCTTCCTTAGCAACACCGCACTCACCCGAGCCCTTTTTCTGTCTTTTTCGTGCACAGACGCGCCGCAGGAGCTCGCCGGAATTCGTTGCCGTGGCCGTGGAAGTCCGACGCCTCGCCGTCGCCGCTACACGCCGTCCCAGCAAGTGCAACTCGCGCCACGACCTTCCCCGAGCCTCCGCCGTCGATTCGCGTCATCGCCGCCGTCTGCCGAGCCCTCTAGGTGAGGTTTCCATGCACCTCGCCGTCGCCGGAGCCACGGCGCCGCCCAGAAATGGTCGTCGCCGATGGACTCGAACGTGGGCCGTTGGATCTTGATCCAACGGCAGCGTACCCCTTCGTTTAGATGTTAGGCTGACGCGCTGGCCCCACCCATCAGCGTTTTATTAATTTCCACGCGCGCACTGTGTCGCTGACATGTAGGTCCCACTAGTCAGAAATCTGAACATTATCCATAACTCGAAATTCTGTTATTAAATTGAAATACTGAAAAACAGTACTGGACCTAACTTAAAAATTCAATATCTCGAGATTTAGGAATCCAAATAAATCAAACTCAATTGTTCTGGAAAGCTTATGAAAATGTTTAACCAACCCATGTGGTCTCATGTCATTTAAATAAATAGTTAAAAAGTATTATTAAAAATACTACAGAAGGTTTAAATTCTAAACTTGTTTGTTTCTGATACTCTGTTAGCCCAAATAATTCCAAACCAATTTTGCTAGCTTAGTACTGCCATGTATTAGCTTCCCTAATTTTGGTAAAATTATTTGTGCAGTAGTATTTGTTTAGTATTAAGTTGAAGTTTAAACACCCTTCTGCACTCAAACATTTAAATATGTTTAATGGTTAACCCAAATGAATTAGGACCAATTTTGTTAGATCACATTTAGTCATGTTAAGTTACCCCTAAAAGTATTTAATTTTTGAATAACATTAACGTGAGTTGTAGCAAAAACTTGAATAATAAGTTACTGGATTCAAACAATTGTGTAGGGAGTTTGGTAACTCCAAATGATCCAAATCAAATTGGGTTGTCTTCTACACATCAGAAGCTTTCTGTAGAATTTTAGTTTGTATTTATAGGACAAACAGAACTCAAGTTCTGCAATTAAACATGTTCCACAAGTTTCTGCCATAATTTTGGACATAAATAAATATTGTTTGTTCAATTAATTTGAAACCAAATTGTATTGTTTGATGTGTGCAGTAGCTATTTGTGATGTTTATGGTTGTTATGTTGAGATGATTGCTTGAGTAGTTTAGTGATTGGTTGTATTTGTTTGTTTATTAATTAGACGAGAACGCTGTCGGATTTATCGAGGAAGGAGAGTTTGTTGAATCTGAAGATCAAGACCAAGTCCACTTTGCCGAGCAAGGCAAGCTATTCTCTGAGCTTGCACCTAAATACATATGCATCTACTTTGATTAAATGATTTACTCTTAAGGCAATGGTTTACAAAACCTTTTCAAAAATATATGGATATTATTTTGCCACCCTATGTAGAAATATAAGGTAGTTTATATAAAACTGTAGGATGGGAAACAATGTTGTTTATTCAAAACTCCTTTGCAAATACTTGAGTGATTATGGAATACCGAGATGTCGGTATTGAAATGGAGAAATGGAGGATGGTGATGTCTATGAAAAATGCACAGTGTCCTAGTACTATGACTACCAATCTTACCCTGTGCGACCACATTTACCCCCATATGGGAACAGGGTTTAGTCATGTAGTTTGCTCTTATTAGTATGGGATACCTCATCGACGGAGATCACTCCGTTATGCATGAGGGGATGGTCCGAGGACCTACCCCCTGACCCGGATCCTCACACAAGTTGGTGGGGAGGATAGAAGGTTCCACCATAAACCGCCGGACAAAACTATGAGTCCTCACACTTAGGGTTTCTGACGGGAAACTGGACTGAGTGTCGATGGAAAGTGTCATATGGGAAGGATCCTATACTAGCATGAGCAAATAAGAGGCTATGGTCGGTGGCTCAACTTCGCATACACCTGGTATGGCGGGACGTGGCTGACACGATGAGTTACCGGATGGGTGTGGGCTAAAAGCGTGCTACCTCTGCAGAGGGTCAAAACTATTCGAATAGCCGAGTCCTCGGATATGGACAGTTGGGAGGCTGTCCTAAGACCATGTGCAAGTTTTTGAAAGACTTTGAGTTTTAAAAAGAAAATGAAGTGGAGAATGTTCCTTACACCTATACCAACGGATCGGTATGAGGTTGTTGGAGGAAGTAGACCATGACGGGCTATGGTCGGAAAAAGGAGGAGTTTTGGAGAAACAGATAAAAATGGTGATTTCTTTAAAGATAGTTATAAAACTTTTCTTACCTTTTTCAATAAAGATATAGAGATGTTTTAAATAAATAAAAGTTGTAAACTAAAATAAAACTATTGCATACTCATGTTGGGGTAGTTTGCGAGTACATTCAAATGTACTCATATTGGTTTCGTCCCTGGCTATTGACCTAGCCAGACTACGAGGAGGAGCACTACGCCGAGCAGGAGTATGACGACTTCTACGCGAACTAAGGATCTCCACAAGTCAGCTGCCTGTCGGGTTGTCGTCGTTAGAATATGATGTCTACTACGCCGTAGCTTCCGCTGATATTTTGGTTTGGCCCATGAAGACACCTATGTAAGACTTGGTCTAAATGACCATTTATGTAAGACTTTTAATTCGGTATTGTAATGGATGTAAACTTTGATATCCAATTCGGATTATGTGCAACGGCAGACTGATCACGGGATCGTTGTGTTAAGCATAATCGGGTATTTCGGACAGCTAGTCCGGGGTCCCCACACCTGGCCACGTTTCAACACGCTGGGAGCCGACAGCTGAAGAAGTCTTTTCAGCACAGAAAGATAAAATACCCTAAAGTGCAAGGGACATTTGAAGCATAATTCAATGTGGAAATGGGAGTATCGGACTATAGAAGATAGAAGGTTTCTTATTTGTTACCAACATTATAGCTTGGTTAGATTCATGGAGAAAGAAGCCAACATGTGGACCGTGGAAAACCGTATAGCTAAAATTACAGTCCTACTGGAAATGCCATGATGATTATCAATGTTCACTTGTTCAGTAAGCAGTAACGAACAAATTTCCTTCTAAGTTTTAAACTACCAAAGATCAAGCATTGCATCGAACTTATAAACATATGCAAGTTGGTTTGTTCCAGCCTTACGGGAATTTCCATAGACACTAATTATGAACGATTCTAGCCACTGCAGGTGCAAATATCAAACCACTGAACTTATTTCTGATAATACGAACCATTTGGTTCTTACATAATGTTGACCATCTAATAATTATAAGGATCAGTATTACACACACAATTACTTTGATGAACACCAAAACGCCATGAACAGCACTCCCAACTACAGTTCTAAAGTACTTACACAGTGGAAGAACGTCGGGCAACGGACGAGTGACCGGAGGGGAGGAAGCGGAAGGCGTCGAGATGGGGTGCACGATCCTCCGGCCGGCGATAGGGCACCTCACTCGCCCGCGAACGGTGGCCTCCGTTCCCGCAAGAGAGGAGAGATGTGGCCGCCACGAAACCAGCTGTCCTCGAAGGCCTGTAGGCGGCTCCGATCCTGCAGTCCTCTACTGCTCTACGGCCTGGCGGCGGACCTTGCGGGAGCCACGGTGATCTGGCGATAATCCTGGCGGACTGCAGGATCCGCGGCTGCCGAGGATGATCGGAGCTGTGGCGGCGTGGAGAGCATGAGGTGCGACGTCGATCTGCGAATCGACTGGGAGGAGAGGAGGCCGCGCACGGTGGCGGCGGAGACGCGGCAGAGGGGAGGCGACGAGCGGATCGAAGGGAGAGGACGTTTCCTGGACAAATTACCGTCTTACCCCTACTAATTAAGTTGTAAAAAAAAGAAAAATGTTACGGTGCTTGGATGGCTGACATTATTTAGAGCCGATCGAGTCAAATCCAACGCCTCAAATATTTTACCTGGGGAACTACCCGAAACTACCTGTGGTAGTTTTACAAGCACCGTAACAATCTTTTGGACGAATATATATGTGCATTTCTCATTTTTGAGCAAACTGATTAAATGCAGCATCAATGTGAACTAGTTTAGAAGTCGCTTCCTCTGGGGGCTAACCCCCCGTTGTTTGAGATTTTCATGAGGCGCCCGACCAAGTGCATTCGATCTCCATTCTTATTTCTTCAGATTGTATGGTCTATTTGGGTGGTGAGGATGGTAACCCTAGCTTAGACCAAAAAACGAACAAGAGCAAAAGAAAAACGAAACCCAAACCCTAAAACCGAATTACCTTCACAATTTATTCAATTCGGCCGATTCGGTCAATCTGCATTGTGACCCACAATGTCTTATGACTTGGTCGGGCACACTTGGCTGAGTAATAATCATCAGGCCAAATGACAAAGCCAATAATTTCAAATGGAAATATCAATATGAAATAAGCATCACACCAATTTCCAAGAAATTATGCGTTGCCCAGAGACGATAGATACTAGGAGCGACTAGGTCTCACTCGAGTGAGAATTAAGTTAACTCTCACTCAGATGACCCCATCCAATTACATGTGCAACTGATTTTTTTAATTGGACCACACGAATCACGATGCAAATTTGATGGGACCAGAGTTGAGTGAGATCTAACTTAATTATCACTTGAGTGATGAATAGCAAAACCGATAAATACTGCTAGTTCCCACGAAAGTCATGTCTTATCAATAAAAAGAGTAAACAACTATTCAAATCTTAACAAACATAATTATGATGGTTTAGGCCAACTGCAGCCATGGCGGCGGCAAACACCCAGCCGCGACCGGCGGGTGACTTCGACGTTCTCGCTCCCACCCCGACCACGACGCCCACAAGCACCATACTATGCAACTTCTAAGCCCTGTCACTCTTATCGGCACTGGCGGAGCCAAGCCATTTGTGGAGTCTAGGCAAGATTCAAGAACTGTAAACTTTAGCTAAAAATGCCCACAGAAACTCATGTTAACACACATAAGTTGTAGTAAAATTAATGGAGCATTGGCTGGTGGAGCCCGGGCAACTACCCAGGCTAGCCGGGCCTTGGCTCCGCCAGTTATCAGCGTCCCTCCTTCGTGCTACCTTCATCGGCAGAGGCGACCTAATCTTTCATTTCACAGATTTTTCAATAATTTGCCATGTGCTTCCACTAAAATATATGACCACGGTGCGGCTAATTCAAGACAATGCAACTAAACTAGCCACTCGTAAAGATGACTCTGAAGAAATTTCACACTACAGTTTCTCTAAAGATTAATTGAATTCCAACATGTAAAGTTTACTTAACTTCACATTATTTTCATGTCTTTTACCTGGGTTGGTGGCACTGACGAGAATGGGGTAAACTCCCATTAAAGTTATTCCTCATGATCGCGAAGGCAATCACGGCAGATGAGCTGAGCGCACTTGGCCGGGCGCATCATGAGCACAGACGTGTACCTGCACGGCGCGTCGAAAGTAGGAGGCAGGCGTCTAAGAGGACGACCGGCGAGGGAGCGGTGGCTCAGGTCCGAGTACCTCTTTGGCTGCGATATCTCGGTCTCGCCCCGTGTCAATGTTCATAAATGACTAGTGAATTTGTATGTAGGTAAGACTTGTTACTACGATTGAATGGGCTAACAGGGTCAAGCGTGCCGGGTAACTAACAGCCGGTCAGGGAAGCGTATGTGACGTACGTGCCGAGAAATAACCAGAGCAGTTAGGCATGTGTAAGTATACTATTTATCTTTTTTAATTATTGAAAATTCACTTTGTCTCTTCAGCTCAATACCTTCATTTAAAAAATTAAAAAAACTATATTTGCAAGTTAAATAAATGAAAAAATGTAGATGTAGTTAGTGATGCATCCTACAAGTAAGCAAATCACAATGCGAAATTCTTTATATCATGACAAAGTCTTCTATATTTTGGATATTTAGAAGTGTGTATACTTATACTCAGATCCACTTATTTTTCATTTTTATGTAGTTTTAAATATAAATTATTTCAAATTGAGATTTTACATGTTTGTGTGATTCATCATTGACAACATGTAGATAATTTTTCTTCAGATTTTTTATTTTCAATATTTCAAATAAAGAGAGTATACTGTATCTCGGGAGTCAAACTCTATGTTCACTAGTTGAATGCCCGTGCGTTGCTACGGATGTAAAAATAAATAGATGATTTGACCAAAAGATTAGTTTAATTCTCACGAATCAAACATGATACTGAGCAAGTTCCTGTACCATCGCGACAAAAGTCCATCACAACAAACATCTCTCCCACTATGTATTTGTACTATGAGTAAGTATTTATTTCCAATCATAATATCTGTTCATTTCCACATCACTCAAAATGTGCACTATTATGTCATGGTATGAGTTTTTTTTTCACCTAGCGTCTGCCTATCCACCCCATGCCACAAACAAAAGACATGTCGTCTTTCCGGTCCATGCTTAGGGGGTAATGTGAAAAGGCAGATGGTCTAATTTCATAGATTCAGAGGCACAAGTTGGGACCTTGGAGATGGAGCACAATGGTACTATTAGCATTCTTAGTTGAATGCCCATGCGTTACCAAGATCATTCGAGTTTCCATCTTCACATGTTGCAAATAAAAATTATCATAACAAGTACACGAGATATCAGATATCTTAACTGAATTGTGAACCGGGCTAATATGTTCTTCCATGGGAAATGTATTTATCGTGACTCAAAAAAACTCATAGGCGTGATTGTCATGGTAAGCATCAGTTGCATCAGCGTCATATCATGAGAACATTACAAAGAAACTCATAAGTTCCAGCAAGACTAAAATACATATATCTTCGGAAACTGAATGAACTGCATGTAGAAAATTGTTGAAATGTAATAATTTTGTAGGGCTAAAAGATAAATGTTTCTTTGTTTCACAATGTAAATGAGTCCACAATTTTTCTCTCCTGTTAAAGGCGGCAACTCTGAAGCAGCGCAGATTTTATTTTTGGTGAGGTTCGAAAGATGAAGACAAGCTCAATCATTATGAGCATCACCGAACAAAAAAAAAGTGTAATCATGTTGCATCATGCATTTTCTTTACCAGCCGCACACGCAGAAGAAAAAACATACCCCTGCTCATGAACAAAGAGTTGTATGGCCAACTTATATACATAATGTATTAATGTACAAATAACACAGTATTAGCACATAGTAAAAATATGTGTAATCATGTTTGATCACTATTTGAGCGATGAATTTGGTTAAACTCAAAGCATATGTACTATCCATGTTTTACATTAACTAACTGAGCACAGCAAAGAAAATTATGGGGGTATTGAGGTAGTCCAGTCACATTACTCATGTGACCAACTAAGCGATGCGGTGAAGGAAGTACTTGCAATGGATCAGCTTGAGCAGAAGTCCAAGGCTTGTTTAGTTCGGCATCAGAGTGCAGGCCGGCTGCTGGCGAGGACATGGGAAGGCGGCGGCGCATGACTGGGCGGCCACCGGGGCACACTGCAGTTTGATATAAAAAATGACGATGATATAAATTTACGTAAGTAATAGCACCCTTGACACCTTCGATGAACAATCAAACGCAACAACTTTGGAAGTTTAAAGTTTAAATTATGTCATTGCATGGCCTAGCTAGTACTAACATCAGGCTGTCACAGAGGTACTTAGGTAACATTGATCAGAAGCAGACGTTCAAAGTTCCCTTTTGTTTATGTGATTAACATATGAGCTGCCAAAAAGGCAGATAGATAAGTGACTACATACGCCAAAAAAAAATCAGTATAATATCATAAAGATTGGAACAGTCCCAAACATTTATGTCAACATAGACACAATGTGCTTCCACCATATTTGCATCTTTTAGCTCACTGAGATGGATTCAAGGAATCAACGTCTCAATCTTACCATGCCAATGACAATGAATCAAAGGGAGGAAGATATCTATGCCCAGCTAGTAAGAAGATGGTGTGACATTCTTTTTCATAAGCAGCAGGAACATAATATAAAACATATGTTTAAGAATATACAATACAGCTAGTAGAACACAACTCATGGACGCCATGGGCTTTCAACTTCTGTAACTGGACATTTGTACAGCACAAGAATTAACATTCTCGCCATCAAGTCTAGTAGGATAAACGTGGCCACTCTACAAAACTCATAGTGTCCAAGATAGAAATAGGATTACAACGTACGGTGATTCACAAGGGGAACAATGCACCGTGTTTGTGCAAAGATCTATTTGAAATTAAAGAGACCACCTCATATTGTCTAGCAATAAAAAACCTTGATATCTAACAGGACATGTCAACTTTATACTCGGAATACTGTAACTAAGAAACATAACCCATCCATATACGCCAAAAAGAAAAACCTCGGTAGCTCCAGCTTTCAGAACAAAACTGAAAGATTGAGATTTATGCACCTAGGTGATATTCCTGTGCAAACCATCGGTCATATTATGCTTGTTGTGAACTGCAACTATAATGATTTAGCTGCTCAGAGGGAGGGGAGTAGGAACTAACGGCGGGGACATATTGGACGGGACCAATGTGCGCATAGGGCTCCATGAACTCCCAGAATGCACTGGGAATGCCGGTTTGTTGAAGCCATCCACAGCGATGATCATGGCATAGATGAACAACAACAACTGGTAGGAGACCTAAAAATTTGATATGTTTTTCAGCGCCACCAAAGTAAATGACACTATGGTAAATCAGCCCCAAGCAACGAATTCAATTAGCTATTGATTGTAATCGGTATGAAGCTTTGATTCAATTGTTACTAACGGTATCATATGCACTGAGTAATAGTGGCGTGAGTTTTAGTTTCAGAAAGAACAGAGTCCAACGTTTTATTCCTTTAAATTTCTGTAAAGAGGAGTAAAATTGGATTGTAAACAAAATTGCCATTCAAAAATGAACCAAAATTTTATTTTTTGCACACATATTTGAATTTAATTTTAACCAGACATACAGACAGACACATAAAGAAGCAAATATTTGGTCAGGTACCTTTCTCGAGGCAGGGGCGGGCATCCTTGAATTCGAGAACAATGAGCGTGAGGGCTTAAGTGATGCCGCTCCAAAGACATGTTGAGACTTGAGACCCAGCACCAGCAGCAGTGCGGCAAGCATCCCCAAGGTGTGATGGCATACACGCACGTCTTCCACAGCCTGCTCTTCCACTCCTCCATGGCCACCTCCTCCTCCTCGGCCAGCTGTACTCTTACTCCTTCCCCACAACTGTGTCGCTCACGCCAACAGCAATACACCAGCTCTTGTAGATCCCTTCGCCGCCGTTGGCCTCTTGCTTCACCGGCTCGCAGCAGCAGTGCGCCTCGCAGCCGACTGTGTCTGGGGTGCCGGAGCCGTCGGGCGGCCTGGCATGGTGGCCGCGCTGGTGCGACATGGTGTCCGGCGAGAACCAGTGCAAGGAGACGTCGTCCTCCTCCACGACCTTCACGGCGGCGTCGCTGTGCGCCACGTCAAAGCGACAGCTCCTTCCAGTACAAACAGGCAGACAACAGGATCACGCGTTCAGCGCGACGAGGACGAGCGTCGTGAGGAGGATCCCGAACACGAATTCTCCGAAGGAGAGCCTTCTCTACATGGAGAGAGTTAATAGCATAAAACCACCACATTTCAAGACAAATTTCGAAAAAACCACCACTTTGTGTTTTGATCGCAGATACCCACCAGTATTCACGAGATTTTTTGCAATTCGCGCTAAAACACGTTTAAACACGAATTGACACGGAATCTGACAGGTGGGACCCACCAGTCAGGCTTACGTGGCAGAACATGTTGACTTTTTGCTGAGGCGGCACCATGGCCCCACATGTCAGACAATAAAAAATAAAAAATATCTCAAAAAATAAAAATAAAATCATGGACACCCATGTCCAACATGTCCAACCAATTAAAAAAAAAAATGAAAAAAGGGATGGGCCTCCGCCGCCGCAGCAGACGAGGCCGCAGCAGGGTTGCCGCACGCCAGGCCACGACCAGGGCGCAGGGAGTCGGCGACGCGCCGGAGGCCGGGGGGCGGCCACGACCTGGAGACGGAGTGCGCGGGGTCCAGGCGAACAGCCGCCGCGGGCGGCCTCGGCGATAGGCGTGCGCGGGGTCGCGGCGGCGTGCGTCGGGTCACGGCGGCATGCTTAGGGTCGCGGGGTGGCGCAGACAAAGGCGCGGGGTCGCGGCGGCGTGCGTGGGCTCGCGGGGTCACGGCGGCGGCACGATCTCGAGCTTGACACCCGGCTGCCGGAGTTGGGGAAGAATCTCGAATTCCCGCCACCTAGGCCATCCCGGCTCGAGATTCTCAGCGGAGGGTAAGAAGAGAGGGAGGCGGATCTCTTGGTGGTCTCAATTCGTCCTGGGGATGCCGGAGACGGTGGCGGGGCGCGCTGGCCGTGCGGCTAGGATTTCGTCGTGAGCGAGACAGAGAGGGCAGCCCCTCTCCCGCGCACGGGCGAGTGCAGCCTCGTCCTGGAGCACGTCGGCCCCAGCCTCGCCCACATCCTGCGCAAACGCCGGAAGCCGTTCACGGAGGAGGAGACGCGCCGCGTGATGCGGCAGCTACTGAGCGGCGCTGGCAGGATGCACGAGCGCCGGATCGTCCACCGGGACATCAAGCCCGGGAACATACTCGTAGGCATCGACGGCGGCGACGTGGTGATGAAGATATGCGACCTCGGGCTGGCCGTGTCCATGAACGAGACGCCGCCCCGCGGCCAGGCCGGCACGCTCTGGTACATGGCTCCGGAGGTGCTCCTGGGGAAGCAGGACTACGACGAGCTCGTGGACGCCTGGTCACTCGGATGCGTCATGGCGGAGCTGCTTGTCGGCGAGCCGCTGTTCCGTGGCCATGGCGCAATCGACCAGCTCCTCAGGATCTCTCGCGTGCTCCGAAGCGACCATGGCATCCGGCTCCGCGACCTTTTTTCGGAGGAAGAGAGCAAAGAAGACGAGCAGGAGGGCAGCGGCGCCGACGAGCGGATGTGCCGGCGAGCGGCGGTGCTGGCAAGCAGGAGGTACGGGCCTTCACTGCATCTGGACTAGACGCCGGCGGCGGCTCTGCTTGTACGGCTCAGCCAGGCTCCCATCGAGGCTCCTCTTATTTGTTTTGACTTTTTATTATCCTGTGTTTGCCACCTGACAGTGGGCCCATGCGGCCACCTCATCCAACAGTCTCACAGCTACTGCCACGCAAGCCTGACTGGTGGGTCCCACCTGTCAGAAACCATGTCAATTCGTGTTTAATCGACTATTAGCGCACATTGCAACAAATTTCGTGAATAGCGGTGGGTATCTGCGATCAAAACACAAAGTGGTGGTTTTTTCTAAATTTCACGTGAAATGTGGTGGTTTTATGCTATTAACTCACATGGAGATGACAAGGTTGTGTGCCGATCGGTGTCGCCGCCGCTGAATCAATTTGGCACTCGACGCGAGCGCGAGCAGGAACGGCTTCGGCGGCTGGTTGTTCTTCCGCGCGATCGGGGGTTTCCTCGACTCTGTGAGGACGACACATCAAGTGTGGTTGTTGAAGAACGCCGACGCGAGCGCGGAGACGGGGCGCATGTGTGCAACAGGAGGCGGCGATAGGGAAAGATGTGGGAGCGAGAAAACCCTAGCGGCGGCGCCCCTACGAGCAAAGCGGGCCGGGCCAAGGGCCAATAGTAGTTGGGCTGAGTGCGGCGACGACTGCGATCGATAGATGGCAGAAAATATTGGCAGAAAACGGAGGGGGTACGAACATACGTTGAACTCCCATTTAATAGTAAAGATTATCGAAAACTCACTTTGGCTAGTGATCCCTTTGCATTGATGTTATTAATGTGTTCCTTTTATAGCACATCTACTCTATCCGCAAGAAATAATTGGGGACTTGGTATGGAGGAGTACTCCTATCTCTTTAATTATCTGCATTGATAAAATTAATTTGTTCCCTTTATAGCACATCCAATATCTATAGCTACATGCAACTCATTAAATCATGTTCTTATTATAAATTAATGTATTCCTTCTTATCTTCAAGGTCAGTAGATGCACATCTCTATAAATGGACCCTTTTTCTTTTAGCACACAACAGTTCATAGTGCAACACATATCTCGACGGTTGTAACAAGAGATGGGGACTACCCAAATTCTATTCCTCTCCCTTGCCCTCGTGCTGCTATCCTCAGGTATCTAGACACACACACACATGTTCTTCTATATGCTTGCGTTTTTTTGCAATGATCTTCCCTAATCTCTTGTTTCGATTGACCGTTAGATGTGGCAATAGCTGGGCATTGCGGTCCTAAGATCTATGAGGGCCCGTGCGAGGAAGACACTTGTCGTGACTGGTGCAAGATTGTGGGTGGCTACAGTAGCTCATGTGTTTCCAAGGGATGCCAGTGTGTAGCATGCTGGTCAACACCGCCGAGTTCATCAGCGAACTCACCATCGAGCTAGGCCAAGAACGACACATGCATGGACATGGAATCTTATTTTCATTGTTTATTTTTGTGAACGGAACAATCATGGTTAGTCAAGTAATAAAATGGTGACATGTCTCAAGAAAACAGGTGCTATGTAGTGGTATTGAAGCCATCTTGATGAAATGTACTCCTTAATATTTTCACTACTATGAATGGGTCACATGAAAGATTATTGTTCACATTGTCAATGCATTTGTTCCAAATGATTTCACCTCCGTCATCACTCGTCAATGTATATGCTTTTGGATTTACTAGTGTGTATTTTGATAATCTGTAGGGAGGTAGGAAAATTTACTCTCGTCGGAATGACTATTTAAGACAAGTAGAAATAAGAATACTCTCTCCTTTCCGTTGAACAAGGCGAATTTTTTTCGGCGCGGCAGGGATTGGCAGTGGAAAAACTTCCCATCTTGAATCTGCATGCACGCAACGTAACTCTCCTTAATTCTCTCTCGTTAGAGCAAGTACAATAGTACAGTCAACGGCTGGCTATGAGAGATTGCCATGTCATCTATAGCCAACCATATAGCCAACATGTACAATAGTTAGATATAGGAATGTGTTAATTTATTAAGATATGGTCCACCTTCCACTCTCACAAAGTGTCTAGGATCCCGTGCTAGAGCTGGCTCTTGCATGAGAGCCCACTCTCCTTCTCTCTCCTCTTCTCTCTCTTCCATGTCATCCAACAAATATTATTTAATTCCTTATAGCCTGCTTACATAAGCTTATTGTACTTGCTCTTATTGTCCAGACTCCTCGTTTCTTGCCCACGCCGTCAAACCTCCCATCCCCCATTGTGCTCTCTCTCTCTCTCTCTCTCTCATGCACCATCAAGCGAGAGGCACGATCCATTGTGATTTTATCAAAGAGGAAGTTGTTCCTCATTCATTGGAGAGAATTCAATGCCATGGATCGCTCCCAAATCGACGGTGGATATCATGAGAGCTTGGCGCCATGGACGCAAACAAAACTTGAACTCCAAAATTCGAGGTGCTATAAGAGCTTGGTGCCATGGACGCACTGTTCATCATCATCATGTGGTTCTTTCTCAAATCATGACGAACCTGGACCTTAAGGAGCCAATCAATTGGGAATCTCAAAGACTTCGATGGGGTGGTCCGTGAACTTGTTGGAGAGTTTTTTTTGAGTCTCCGAGATTGCAAAAACGCCATGTCAAATTGCTTATTTCAAATGATTTGGCTGTTCGTCGTTTCAGATAAGACAAAATGAATGGCGTGCTCTGAGATTATCATAACGCCTTTTTAGTCTGGCGTGGAGGGGCCATACTTGGTTAAAGGTTTACTAAAGAGCCATTAGTAACTGATAGTTTGGCAAAAATGGTTATTTAGCACAAAAGATACCCTATCCTTACTTCGTCGATTTATCTTGACTGGTATGTACATATTCTGGCGCAATTTTCATCAGCGCGCTATGCTGAGTTCTGGTCCACAACCGCAGATGGTGAGATTTGACAGATTTAACCATATTCAAAATTTCAGTACAAAATGAATCAGATATGTAAAAAGTTTACAGTCAAACCCTTTTTGCATAACGCTCTAGGGTAGGGCACGATGGTACACTGCACGACGCCCTGGTCTAGGGCGCCATGTTCTCTTAACGCCGTGAGTCGCCATGACTCAAAGCTCCATGTAGTGTACCATGGTGCTCTACCCTAGGGTGCCATGCAATGTACCATGGCATCCCGAGGCCGCACACCACTAAAAAGTGTGAGATTGTGAATTGTTTTCAAAATACGGTTTATGTTGTGTTGAATTTTTGAAAAAAAGGATCAAATTTATCCATTTTCACCTGCAGACGAGGCTGAATCGAACATAATTGGTCGGCCTAGCTAGGCCTTCGCATGCCGTACGTCCGTTGACCTTTTGGCGTTCGAGTACGTTAGGCAATTATATGCACGTTCCAAAGGATCACGCGTACTACTATTCTGGTCAAATTCGTCAGAGTATGTATGTGGAATAACATGGCATCCCTCGACTGCGATCATCATGCACGAAAGGAAGGATAACTTCTCACGCGTTCCAGGAGGGCGATGGATCGGATTCTCCCCCGATCGATCGGCACACCGTCACCATGATCTGTCACCGCATGCCTTGCCTTCCTCTCCAACATCCGAGCGTAGCCCTCTCACAGAGATTATTCGGCGGATAATTTTATTCTCCCAGTCTACTGCTTTGATTATATATACACGAACATGCATGACACATGCAGTGAATTATTCTCCTTTTTTTATTTCCTTTCGCAGAAGGTTTGTTTTTACTCCTTTTATCCATGGCTCAGCGTCCTCGCGAGTCCCGAGGCATGGCGATCCCCCGCTATCTTCCAGCAACACGTGACCACGAAGTCACCCCTCCTGCCTCGTGGGGCCTCAGTCCAACGGCAGCCACCGCTCGGCGCCCCACCTTAATCGGGCGCGTTAACTCCCGGCCTCCATCGCCGCCGTCCGCCCGCCTCAATTTCCTCTCCCCGCAAATCGCCACCGTCCGCGGTGCCACCTACCGCCGGTTACTCGGACACGTCCGCCATTGCCAGACGCGCAGCACCGACGCGAGGGCCCGAGAATAACTTCACGTCCCCACACGAATCGCTCCTCCTCACGCCCGCATTCTCTACACCCTCCCTCCCCTGCTTCCCATTGAGGAGATCCACCACCGGCCGGCAAACCGCAACCGCTACTCGCCGCCGTGCTCCGCTAGCCTATTCTTGCGGCGCCAACGAAGGCCGTGTCATTTCCCATTTCGTTGGCTGGCTGGCGCCTCGCCGGCCGGGCTTCTTTCCCGTTCGGGGCTCGGCCGTTCAAGGAAAGTGATAAGGCGCGCGTGACGGACGCGCTCGGGCAGAATTGGCAATCAGTGCCAGATTGGCGCTGTCATTTCTCCCCGTTTCCTGCCGATTTCGTGCGGCCATTGGACGCGGCGAGCAGCGTTCATATATAGAGCTGGCGTCTCTCCCCATCGCCGTGCTGCGTTGAAGAGTTCTTGGCGCGCGTGATTGCGTCCGGATGCTTCTTGCATAGGGCCACGCCTGCATTCGTCAATGGGAATGGGGTGCAAGGCTGCGGCGGCGATGGGCCTCAAGCCGGACAGGCTCAGGTTCCCGTCGGTGGCCGCGGTGGCGCGGTCGCGCAGGATGAAGATGTGGGTGCTGCGCGCCACCACCACGGTGCTGCTCTGGACTTGCCTCGTGCAGCTCACGGCCGTCGGGGAGACCTGGGGCCCGCGCGTCCTCAGGGGGTGGCCGTCCTGCCGGATGGCGCCGGGGGCGCGGCGATTCGCGTTGCAGGTGCCCGTCGTTGAGAAGGAGGTCGCGCTGCCGCCCAAGAGTGAGTGCTGCTGTCAACTCTGGTTCCCCATTGTCGTTCCTGGGATTGCTATTTTGCCATGAGCTATGATTTATCAATTATTTGGGCTGTTTACATTTCCATCTATGTTCCATGTTCATGCTTTTTGAATTCAGCATATGTGGACACAAAATTTAGCTTTAGTTTGATTCCTACAACGGCAAATTGAATAATCATTGCCTATGGAGGGAAAGGAACATGTACCAGTATTTGGTTGCCCAAACCCGATATTTATGGGTTGCCTTTGCCTTTTGGGTACCAATTGTTTGTGCTGCATTTAGGAACTAACATGGGTGGCCGCAAGCTTGGTCTTGTCAATTTAAGAGCGCGGTTTTTCTCCTTTTCAATAAAAAATAGTACTATGTAGCACCAATGAAGGCATAATTTGGTATAATTTTCTTTTCTAAATAAATGGAAATTTTCGGTCTGGCTTACAAGTTATGGTTTATTCAACTCGACCTCAATCGATATGCATAATTGTATGTTTGACTGAAAAAATATACTAGTGTAATAAAACATTTCTTTATGTACATTGTGCTTGTATGATTTTTAGTTGTTCTTGCTTTTCCTAATCATCTACCGTCTCCATTTTCTGCTAGGAATTTACAGGAACAATGGTTATTTGATGGTTTCGTGCAATGGTGGGCTTAACCAAATGCGAGCAGCTGTAAGCAGCTTAGAAACTCTGCATTTTTCAGTTGCTAATTTATCATCAGACAAAGCTCTATAGTATTAACACCCCACATTCTTAACATGTCTAATCAGATATGTGACATGGTAGTCATCGCAAGATATTTGAATGTGACTCTAATAGTTCCCGAGTTGGATAAGACATCATTTTGGAATGACCCAAGGTGCACTTGCTATTTTGATATTGCTCTATTTTCCCATTTACTCTCTAGCATAGTTAGTGAGTTTTATACTTTCGCATGTGACAAGGTGTACTAACGCGGATATTCTTCTGTTTTGCCTCTAGTGAGTTTCAGGATATATTTGATGTTGAACATTTTATAACTTCTCTCAGAGGTGAGGTCCGTGTGCTTAGAGAATTGCCACCAAGAATGAAGCGAAGAGTGGAACAGGGAATGTTTCACTCAATGCCACCTATTAGTTGGTCAGATATCTCCTATTACCATAATCAGGTAATATTTTTTTTGTATAATTAGATTAAATGCCTTTTTGGTGCTTGTCCTTACAATGTTACTCCATCCTTCCCAAAATATAAGGCATATAAGTTTTTGTCTTAAGTCATTTACAAAAAAAATTGGCCAAGTATTTATTATTTAGAAAAAATTATAAACATCGACAATACCAAATCTATATCAATATATACGCTATTAAATATTTTTTCGTAGAGTATTCATTTGTTATTGTAGATGTTGATTTTTTTACATAAGCTTGGTCAAACTTTAAAAAATATATGCCTTATATTTCGGGAAGGAGTTTAATTAAAGTACTAAATGTTAAATTCACTTTGTACAGATACTTCCTTTGGTTAGGAAGCACAAGGTTCTCCATCTTAATAGAACTGATGCTAGGCTTGCTAATAATGGTCTGCCCCTGGATATCCAGAAGTTACGTTGCCGGGTTAATTATGGTTCACTGAAATTTACATCCCAAATTGAGGAGTTGGGCAGGCGAGTGATTAGGATGCTCCGCAAAAATGGTCCTTTCTTGGTTCTTCATTTACGATACGAAATGGATATGCTGGCCTTTTCTGGCTGTACTGAAGGTTGCACACGTGAAGAGACAGATGAGCTCACGAGAATGAGGTAAAATATGTTTGCTCTCGTACCTCAGATTTGCACACCATTTTGTAAACATAATTGCACATTGACAGCTGAGTTACTTTCTAATATCAGATATGCTTACCCATGGTGGAAAGAGAAGGTCATTAACTCTGATGTGAAAAGAAAAGATGGTCTTTGTCCTTTAACCCCGGAGGAGATTGCGCTTGTCCTCAGAGCACTGGGTATCGACAGAAGTATGCAGATATATATTGCAGCTGGAGAAATATATGGTGGAAAACGCAGAATGGCTTCTCTTACTTCAGAGTATCCTAACGTGGTATGGACCAAGTGGTGCATGTGCATCATCATTTCTCTATTACAAGTTTATAACTATCATTGCTACGCATATTTCTGTCCCCTGTTTCTGTGATGATAAAATTGATATTGATGCATAGGTGAGAAAGGAGACACTCTTGGAACCATCTGATCTCAGGTTCTTTCAGAACCATTCATCACAGATGGCAGCACTCGATTACATGGTGTCACTTGAAAGTGACATATTTGTTCCAACATATGATGGTAACATGGCTAAAGTTGTCGAAGGACATCGCAGGTATATATATTTTACTTGGTTGTGGCTCTGTTTTGTGAATAATTTATTCGAACTGAATATTCTCAGCATTTAGAGCCTAGTTTTGTGTAGCCTATTTTCCATAGAGGAATTTATGCATCATTTCATATTTGCTCCTACAGGTTCATGGGATTCAGAAAACAATCTTATTGGACCGAAAACTTATTGTTGATCTAGTCGACCGTTATAAGAGCGGTTCTCTGCCGTGGGATGAGTTCTCTGAACTAATCAAGTCCGTCCATGCAAACCGGATGGGATCAGCTTCGAGAAGGACGGTGATTCCGGACAAGCCCAAGGAAGAGGACTACTTCTATGCTAACCCTCAAGAGTGTTTGCGGGATCCCGATCTTTTACGGGCATGGTGATATTTTCCTATGCCAGTACCGAGTGACATTCTTTCGTAGGCTGAACTGGGGTTATTACACATTGTTTCTGCCCAGCTGAGTCAAATGGCAAGGCATCCTGAGAGGTTCAGCTTGTGCTACGGAGAAGGTCTGTGGCTGGTAGCAGAAAGGACGGAACTGCCGACTTGGATGTAGCCGGCGTGTAGATGTTACAGAATGGAGGGGTTGGTTCTTGTATTTGTATAGATGGTGAGAGACATACGTCATTACCACAGAGTTTTTGCTTTGCTTAGACCCGATTCCTCGGATGGACAGGGAATTTTTTGTTCAGTTTCTCTGTCCATCCGGTGGAATTGTGCCTTATCCAGTGTATCGAAACGAAAGGAAATTATGATAATGCAAAGAGATGTCGTTTACATGCATGATTCTGCCAGAAGCATGACATAGAACTCCTCTTCTTTTCTTCGGCATCTCGTCCGAAAGTTGTATTTGTACACTTTCAGATAGATGCTGCTCCTACTGCAATATATACACTGAAACTTGAGCGAAATGAAGAGAAGTTGTCTAAAGTCTTGACGACTCTGGTGCATCGAACTCCCATTTGCGGTCATCCACTTGTTAAACCTGAGAATACGGGCTTCTTGTTTTCAGTGATGATCGATATAGGACGTCTTGTTTTCAGTGATGATCTGATGGTTAAGATAGTACTCTAGTTTCACTGCTACTACGACGCCATTAATTACGTGCACCGTCAAAGCGTCAACAGTGGGAATCCAGTGCTGCTGACCATGGCACTGCGCAAGCACCATGGATACTGCCGTGGAGTATGGCTGAAGCGTCTACGGAAAATCTGGGTGTTTCACTAGTTGTTTTCCCTGATCAACTCGCACGAGCAGTTGAATCCCTTGTCTGCTCCGCTCTCTCGGCGTAACGTAACGCGCATTATACTACATCGACGTTCACCCGATCCTAGGCGCATCGTGTAAGGAGTTCGTGCCTCCGCCTTGGTTTCAGTGGCGATCGGGATCGATGGAGAATTAACCTCGACGGCAAGAGCAAGCAACCTCGGGCGTGTTTCTTAACGTTGGTGCAGCTGCTCTGTTTATTAGAGTACATCGCGTTGGCACGGGAGGCGTGCCGGCATGGGATCACTGAATTTTCTCGGATGCCAAGGCTGATCCAGTTTGGGGATCCTCCTCTGTTTTGGACGGGGTACACTGTTGCTTGCTCATATTGGGAGTAGCATATAGTAGCACACGTTAGTTATTATCTCAATAGTGGGGAGTGTAATATGTGTGGTAACATAGAGCCATTAATTTATTACTTTGTATACTCATTTTATATTAGGAAGTGTTATGTTACGGTAACTAACTATGTTTTTTTCATTTGGCTCTCTCTGCCAGAATTCATTACTTACACGAGTGAGGCTAGTTATATCTACACAACCATTATATATTTGTACACTACTAAATGTTAAGTTGTTGTTTTCTTAGGTGTTCCTTGCACTTTACAAGCTGACAACTGAGAGAGAATGAACCGAAACTTTCATGCTCTTTCATGTGAAAGTTCTTGGGCTAAATACCTCACCAAAATTCCATGCTCTCTCATGTGACTAAAGAAACAAATATTTGCTCTAAATAGCTGGCAATTGCCTTTGTTTCGAGAGTAACCACACTTTAAATTCAAATCAGTGTCAACTGACAACACACCATGTTGATGTGGCCGCAACAAGTCCGGAATGGCCAAGCCGTAAGAGTGTGTCGAACAGGGACAGAGACAAGGGGGGACGAACAGGGGCTACCCCACCCCATATGCTCATGGTTTCTTTAGAATATAATGGCAGCTACTAATTTAAGAGATTTTAGCTAGTTTAGTCCCCTTAGACAAATCACAACACTAATTAGTCTATCTTTCCCCCCCTTGAGCTCAATTCCTGGCTCCGTCCCTGGTGTCGAATACATCCCATATAGAAGGGAAGAAACTCGCGTAGAGAAGCTCTCACAAGAGCAGGAGGAAAGACCAACTGCTGAGGTCGTCTCCGCTCCTCTTCACTGCTGTGGGTGTCTGCCCGTCGGTGGCCTTCGACTTTAAGGTAAGGTAGTTGCTCGCTCTTTTTGTTTTAACCTAGTAAATATATTGTATGTTGTACCCAAACATTGACGTGCTTGGACTTTTTACTTGAGAAAGTTTGTAATAAACTGAATTAGGCTTTCCACTCTAGTTTCCTTAACCTATGTTTACTTTGCAACGAGGCGTTTGACGTGAATTTATGTTGTATGCTTTCACATGAGGTATCATATAGACTCCTTGAAAACAAAGATAGCTACAAATGGAATATCCAACTACTTTAATAGGCATGTCACTATTTCTAAACTGGTTACCACAATAATGAATACGCAAAAGAACAAATTGGTTCTAAGAGTTAGGACTGTCATTTAGCAGAAAAAACAGTGAGACTGTGCTACTATTATGAGGTCTTACTACATCTAGGACTGTCACTATTTCTGAACTAATGCAAGTGCTTCATTGGTAGTTCATGTTCACCGCAACACATAATGTGCTCAATATAGGATGGTTATGTTTGAGAGAAAACATTAGGTGACTCAGCTACATTATCCAAACTGTAATACTATCAACCCTGTAATCTTTTTTATTTGGCATGCTGTAGGCACGTCTTATTTTATTTGTGTCAGTAACTCTTATTCTGTTGACAACACATCGACCTTGATAGAGATCATGATTTTCAGTCAATCTAACTACTCACCATATTCTAGGGTTTCATTTCGGTAAGTATTCTTTTGTGCTCTCTTAGGGTTTCATTTCGGCAAGTACTCTTTCGTGCTCTCTCACGTTTTTTCTAGAATACGCAACAGTCTGCATCATATATTTAAAGAAACGGGTGGCAGAAAGAAGCCAGTACAACGTTGCACGGCTAGACAGACCACAACATACAACTCAGGTTGATCACTCTGCTCTAACACACCTACTACTTGCTAGCAGCTCTGCAGAATACCAGGTTTCTATGCTCTCTCATGTGAAATTCTGCCAGTTTATTTGTGCAGAATCACTTTCATCATCAACTACTTTCCATTATGTGGTGAAAACATTGGACTATAGTTATATTGTTTTACGTGTGAATTTCCTCAGCACCGCACAAGGCATCATCTAGTTACACAAATTCTTATGGGTTTTATGTTCATGCAGGATATGTCGCGCTGGCGATGGGAGATGATGCCCTGCATCCTCATGGTGCTGGCATGCATCTCAGCAGCCGATTATCTCATTTGGCGCTATGAGGGCAGCTTAGGTGTCGCTGAGGAGAGGAAAAGAAGAGGCGCCCGGGGTGGTCTATGATGAAGATATGTGGATGCCTTGCTTCCGGAACGTCCACCCAGCGTGGCTTGTGACGTACATGCTCACATGCTCGACAATCTTCACTACACTTGCAGCCATCTCCATCTGTCGCTATCCTAGTCTGCGCTTCTTCTACACCCAGTAAGTGTACTTTATTCTGAGTAAATTATGAATTCATGTTGACAACACATCGACCTTGATAGAGATCATGATTTTCTGTCAATCTGGTTATGTCTTATGATATCACCCTTTAGTCATGCAAATTCTCACTGATAGTTTGTTGTATCGCAGACGAAGGTGAATCAATACAGTGCTGAAGAACTTAACCTTGTTCTCGGAGGAAGTTTAGGCCAATGCAAACCCATGTGTAAAAGACTTGCTGCGCATAGCAGGATATGTATTTTCTTTGTCCATGTCCATGTAATTTAATAGCTTTTGAATGTGTCCTATTTACTGGAGTACCGAACTCGTTGTCATCTGAAGGATCCAGGGGGGCCACCGTCCCCCAACCCACTGCAAATCTGTGAAGTATCCACTACAATTTTACCCATTTCCCCCCGTTTAACCCAAAACCTTGCTATTTTGCTCCTTTCAGCCCATCCCCCCCCCCCCCCCCCCCCCAAATTCTTATGGGTTTTATGTTCATGTAGGATAGGTCGCACTGGCGATGGGAGATGATGCCATGCGTTCTCTTAGTGCTGGCATGCATCTCAGCAGCCGGTTATCTCATTTGGCGCTATGAGGGCAGCTCAGGTGTCGCCGGAGGAGAGGAAACGAAGAGACGCCGGGGGTGGTCTATGATGAAGATGTGTGGATGCCTTGCTTCCGGAACGTCCACCCGGCGTGGCTTCTGACGTACATGCTCACATGCTCGACAATCTTCACTACACTTGCAGCCATCTCCATCTGTCGCTATCCTAGTCTGCGCTTCTTCTACACCCAGTAAGTGTACTTTATTCTGAGTAAATTATGAATTCATGTTGACAACACATCGAACTTGATAGAGATCATGATTTTCAGTCAATCTGGTTATGTCTTATGATATCACCCTTTAGTCATGCAAATTCTCACTGATAGTTTGTTGTATCGCAGACGAAGGTGAACCAATACAGTGCTGAAGAACTTAACCTTGTTCTCGGGGGAAGTTTAGGCCAATGCAAACCCATATGTAAAAGACTTGCTGCGCATAGCAGGATATGTATTTTCTTTGTCCATGTCCATGTAATTTAATAGCTTTTGAATGTGTCCTATTTACTGGAGTAGCGAACTCGTTGTCATCTGAAGGATCCAGGGGGGCCACCGTCCCCCAACCCACTGCAAAATCTGTGAAGTATCCACTACAATTTTACCCATTTCCCCTAGTTTAACCCAAAACCTTGCTATTTTGCTCCTTTCAGCCCATCCCCCCCCCCCAATTCTTATGTGTTTTATGTTCATATAGGATATGTCGCACTGGCGATGGGAGATGATGCCATGCGTTCTCTTAGTGCTGGCATGCATCTCAGCAGCCGGTTATCTCATTTGGCGCTATGAGGGCAGCTCAGGTGTCGCCGGAGGAGAGGAAAAGAAGAGACGCCGGGGGTGGTCTATGATGAAGATGTGTGGATGCCTTGCTTCCGGAACGTCCACCCGGCGTGGCTTCTGACGTACATGCTCACATGCTCGACAATCTTCACTACACTTGCAGCCATCTTCATCTATAGCGATCCTAGTCTGCGCTTCTTCTACAACCAGTGAGTGTACTTTATTCTGAGTAAATTATGAATTCATGTTGACAACACATCGACCTTGATAGAGATCATGATTTTAGTCAATCTGGTTATGTCTTATGATCTCACCCTTTAGCCATGCAAATTCTCATTGATAGTTTGTTGTATCTGAGACGAAGGTGAACCAATACAGTGTTGAAGAACTTAACCTTGTTCTCGGGGAAGTTTAGGCCAATGCAAACCCATATGTAAAAGACTTGCTGCGCATAGCAGGATATGTATTTTCTCTGTCCATGTCCATGTAATTTAATAGCTTTTGAATGTTTCCTATTTACTGGAGTAGCGAACTCGTTGTCATCTGAAGGATCCAGGGGGGCCACCGCCCCCCAACCCACTGCAAATCTGTGAAGTATCCACTACTATTTTACCCATTTGCCCCCCCCCCCCCCCCCAGTTTAACCCAAAACATTCATATTTTGCTCCTTTCAGTCCATTTGCACCCCCCTTAAACCAAAATTTATGTCCCATGCTCCCACAGATCCTTAGCGTGATGTGTTAATGGGTCTACCACAAAAGGTTTTGCGATTCTCTCTAGTTCTGTTTGCTTCATTAATTGATCCGTTTGAGTGGTTAGGAAGGGTGATATTGTTGGCAATTGCATTTGGGAGAGAGAAACCCCACATTTGTAGAATGGAAGAAAACTGTCGTAGCTGGTATAGAGAAACTCTCATACGAGTAAAAGGGAAAACCAACTACTGAGGTCGTCTCCGCTCCTCTTAGTCCATTTTCTTGAAGTCATCTCTTCCAGTCTCCATATTCTTGATATCCTATCATAATCCATTGGCAAGGAGATACCGACATAGAGTTTAAGTTGGATTCAAATATCACCAAGGAGGCAAGGAGGAAAGGAGCTACTGACAAGGAGGACGATTTGTAATCATCATCCAGTTTGGTAAGTACTTCAAGCATCATCTAGCAAAACCAATAGCTTCACTGAACTAGACGCCGACGATGCTATCCCGACCTCATAACTGATCGTGAAACTATAGGATAGGAGGATATCGAAAACAACCTCTGAAATGTAAGGAAAATCATAACAGAAATTTCTACAGTAGCTCACCGATTGAAAATTGGAGAAGCGGAGTGAGCCAGCCAGCAGCACCACAGTTTGCAGGTCTGCAGCAGTAGACAAAGGAGAGAAATTGGAGAAGGGTGCTGAGCGGTCTACGCTGGCCCCCATGATAGTGCGGCCCACACGAGATGAGTAGCCGGATGACCGGAGAGGCGGTCCGGCGCGCGCGGATTGCGGAGTGGCGGAGGTAGAGGGAGGAGGAGCGGTTGAACCGTGGAGGCCTGACTAGAGACAAGGGACATGCAGCGGAGTAGCAGAGTCGTAGAAGGATAGGTCTCCGTCGTGACGTCGCCGTGCATTTGGCTAGACCAGTTCTATGGTTTTGAGCATGTCCAGGAATTGGGTACTGCGTGTCGAGGAATTCAGGAGGAGGAGGAGGAGGAGGGGTACTGGGTTTTGACGCATCAAGCGATACGAACATGCACACATATGTGTCTGCTTTTTTAGCATCGTTATACTGCTCATAGTGGGGAGTAATATGCACATGTTACTACTATGTTTCTACCTATATAGTGAGGAATGGCATGCATGTGATAACATAGAGGCATTAATTTATTATTTTGTATACTCATGTTGTATCGGGCAGTGTTATGTTACAGTAACTAACTATGTTACTCCACTTGCCTCTCTCTTCATTAATTACATTGCACATCATCTTTTTTGTCTATGTGACATATATGTTACTATCTAATTTACTCTCCCATTATGGCTAGTAACTGGTGAGGCATTGACATCAGTGTAGAGTCGAGCTGCCATGTGTTGCGGACATGAGAGCTAGAGATGCAGTTTTTGTTTTGGTCAGTCGTGATGGGTTCTGTCCTATACCGATCATGGAGGAGACAAAACACGGATTCAGAAGGTAAATCAAGGCGCTCCCATAACCAGATAGAACGCAAATCAAGAATCTAAAGAGAAATTTAGATTATTTACTGAATGCTCAACCACGAAGAGCGCCCCCATAATCACAAACGAGTGTGAGTTTCGACATTATACAATCTGTTTTCAAAGGCTTATTCGTCTTTACATGGATGTTCTCTCATGCATGCTCATGCTCGTGCATATTCCTGTACCGATATCATCTCTATTTTGACAATCTCTACGTTTGATGATCTGAAATATGAAATAACACAAGAACGATATGTATGACTATTCACGCACAAGTTTAATTTTGCTCCCTAGAGTAAAGATTGCTCCCTTCACTTTTCTTTTTCAATAATGACGCCTACGAGTTTTTTAAAATCTGAAAAATAAAATCTGCATGTTGTCAATGATGTATCTCACAAACATACAAAATTTCAGTTTGAAATACTAAATACTCCGAGCTACATAAAAATGAAAAATCTCTAAATCTGATTACACATTTTCATTTCTCTAAAATATACAAGATCTTATCATTTTTTGTAGCCCATAATATAAAGAATTTCGCATCAAAATTTTACATGCTAGTAGGATGCTTGACTCCATCTATAATTTTTTCAGATTTTTCTAAAACTTGTAACTATACTTTTTGAATTTTTTCAAATATAGGGATGAGTGGAACTCGGGAGTCAAAATGACATTCCGACATAATCGCAGATATTTCTACCAGGTTTTGATAAAACCACATTCGATGAAATTATTATCATAAAACCATCAATTTTTGAGTATAAAACAGATATACCTCGATTTATGACAACCGAAACTCACCAGTCAAGTGTCGAATGGTAGAGGAGACATCTCTCCATGCCATCAGTCAACACATATATCTCTTCGAATTTTTACTTTGTTAAACTTTATTTTTCTGAATAAATTTAATAAATCAAACTAAATGTATTGAACAAACTTTGAAACTTTTGAACTCATTTTTGCCAATATTGTTTTTATGTTTTTGCAGTTTTCGTATCTTTTGGCCAATTTTTTCAAAAAATTCAAACTTTATAACAATATGAAAACAATATTCAAGTAGTTGATTCGGTAATTTAACGTGGATTGTACTGTTCAATTTTCCATTTTATTTTAAACTTTCAAATTTTAACCGAAGTTATAAAAACTATGAAAAGTTCAAATCGACTAGGCAAAACGAGTTTGAAACTTCCTAGTTTACTCCTTACATGTTGTTTGAATAACTCAAACTTTCTATAACTACAAAAAAGTTAAATTCTTAGCGATGACATGCGGCGAACCTTCCAGGTTTACCGCGGCACTTCCCAATTTTAAATCGACGCACATGAGCTCGAGGCAACCGAAAGCTAGATCGCGGCCTCGATGAAGTGTGGGGGTAGTGGATGAGTGTGGCGCCACTGTCCATAATTTTTTGAGGAGCCCTTTAAACTTTAATTATTTTGGTCAAGATAAATGTTCGTATATAATCATATCTACAATTTTTTTATTTTTGTGGCCATGGTTGTAATTGTTGTAGGAATTTCAATTATGAAGCTCATAATCTTGCTGAACGTGGCCGTTGACATGGTCATTTTGCTCAAAAGATATGAATGTTCATACATTATAGTTCATTTTGTGAAGATCTTTTAACAAAATATGTGAAAATCCATGTTTATCATTTTCCTAGAAACTAGTACACATGAAATAACTCCACGCCAAAAATACCCATTTGACATTTTCTACATTCTATATTTTTTTCAAAACTCGGTAAAAATCTCATGAAAAACTATCCATGAGGGATAGAATCTTTCGACAATGCATGTGGCTTTTACAGAGAATCATACTTTTCAACAATAAATGATTTTTTTTGAAGTTTTAGGACCGATTTAAAACACGCTTGTAATTAAAATTTGACTTGCTTTCGTGAAACTGGCCAAAATCCATTTAAATTTGCGAAATCAGCTGGAAATTGAGACATATATCTTAATACCTAGAAACTGGCCATCAAATATGGTCTAATTCTGTGAAAAATCTAGAGGTGTTCTTTGCACTTGCTTAAAAAAACAATTTTGACACTTAGGAAATCAAAATTGAAAACTCCTTTTGGTACTATTGTTTATCATGGCAAGATGCATCTTTGTGTTAAATATGGTCACATTATCATGAACTATGCCATGGATTTTGTCATGAAGACGGTCATTTGGCTTGAAAGGCATGGATATTTATACATGATAGTCCATTTTATAAAGTTTTTATTTTACAAAATTTATAGAAAACTATCTTAACCATTTTTCTTCTTGAAACCAGCACACGTAGAAGGACTCCACCAAGAGATTGCATTCTTTTTACTTTTTTTCAATGGGGGTAAGAATCATCGTCGGAACTATTCATTGCTAGGGCCTGAATCTTAAGATCTTTTTTGCATGGGTATGTTAAGACCACTTTTTTGCATTTTTAGCACCAAACTATAACACACATGTAATTCAAATTTGAATTAATTTTGAGAATTCGACAAAATTTATTTAAATGGGCGAGAAAATTTTAATACTTGGCAATTGACCATCCATTATTGTATACTTTGTGTAGAAATTGGATATGTGTCATTTTTTCACCACATTGGATTTGCTTCACAAAAATATCATTTTAGCACTAGGAAAAAATTTATGACAAACAGTTGACTCCTTTTGGCACTACTGCTTGTCATGGCAAGATGCACCATTTTTCCAGATATGGTGACGTGGGCATACCCTTCGGGTCCCCCACTATTGGTATACCTGGTGCGTCCCAGCTGAAGGCCCACCTGGCGGCCCAATGAAGCCCAAGAAGACACGACTTGGAGTACAAGACAATAACTCATGTAAACCCTACCTGGCTGCATATATAAAGCCAGGCAGGGACACCCTTTAGAGGGAGGGCAAATAGACAATAGACATACGACACAACATACACGCATAGGCATAGCGAGACCGCGTCTCACACCATCGCCAATACGGCCACCATGTAATATCATCATCATCAATACCAGATCAGATAAGCAGGAGGTAGATCTTTACCTCACAATGAGGGGCCGAAACTTGGTAAATCCTTGCTTGTCAGCCGACGGAACTACCAGCGCGCCAAACCCTAGGTATCTCGACCTTGGGATTTGCCGTGCTAACACCACATCATATGGTCATTGTGCCTTGGATATGGCTATGAACTTGGTCGTTTGGCTCGAAGACATGAATGGTCATACATGATAGTTCAATTTATGAAGTTGTTTTTTACAAAATATGTCAAAATTCATTTTTACGTACCATTTTTCCTTGCAGCTAGTACAAATAAAATAAAAGGACTCCACCAAAGGATTGAAATTATTTAAGACTTTGTTCTTATTTTTCTTCCAAACAATGTTAAATTCATCGACGAAACAATTCGAAGCTAGGGAATAAATCTTTCAACAACCTCCATTAGTATTCCACAGAATCACACTTGGGTCGTTTAACATGATTTTTTATTTTTTAGCAGCAAACTAAAACACACATGTAATTTAAATATGAAATACTTCCGAGAAAATGAAAGGAAATTAATGTGCAAAAGTAGATAGACACCGAGATAATTCGTAATACTTAAGAATTGGTCATTCAATATGGTATAAATTGTACGGAAAATAGATATGTGCCTTTTTGCACCATATTCTTTACACTTGCTTCAGAAAAAACCTATTTTTTGCACCCGGAAATTTAAAAATACGGAGTAGTTTTTTGTGACAAAAAGTTAAAAACTACTTTTGGCATAGCTAGAAATACAAAATTTGCTTTTCGTATCCAAATACATATGTGCATACTATTTTATTTTACCTTTTTGTTTGTGTTAAATACTTGGTAAAGATGAGCCTGCCATTCGTTCGACGTTAGCCG
Source organism: Poa pratensis (assembly GCA_947311845.1). Taxonomy (NCBI): domain Eukaryota; kingdom Viridiplantae; phylum Streptophyta; class Magnoliopsida; order Poales; family Poaceae; genus Poa; species Poa pratensis. The sequence continues at coordinate 14,081,761 of CAMZMU010000111.1, forward strand.
CCGTTAAAATGGACACATGTCCAGTGAGTACCCCAAGAGTTTCGTGGCAGCACTCAACAACATTGCCTGTTTGCCGAGTGCCCGATAAAATGCACTCAGCAAACAGGTCCTCGGTAATCCGGCCGATTCCATTATTGATGTCCAAACTCAACAAAATTTACAATCCCCACTTTATACATCCAAACAAGATTTGGAATTACCCTTTGATTCCAACTAGTGAGCTTATACATACACATCGAAACAACAACACTAACATTGGAGGCTATTTTATTTCCAACTCAATTATGGTATTCCCACCTCAATTCAGTATCACACTTGAATACCTAGATTGAAAGGTAGCCTAACATTTAGCATATCAAATAAATATTAAGAGCTACATCATGAATATATTTCATATATGATATCTATACCTAATAATAAAAGCAGGGGGTTGTGGCGAGCGGCGGAAATCAGAGGGGTTGACGGTGTGGAGAGGACATGGCAATGAGGTAGTGAACTCCGAGGCCGCTAAAAAAATGGATTACGGTGAATTCTCCGTGGCCCAAAAAAATGTAATAAAATCTGTCCATAGCAACGCACGGACAGGTTTGCTAGCAGTATTATAAAATTGTTGATCGCTTTTATATAAGTTTATTTAAACTTTACATTTGTTTTGAAAACTTCCTTATATTTGCTCTCTGAATCACGCCTAGGAGTTTGGTCGATCAAGACATCAAGTGATAGACGTGTGTAACAAACAAAGTTCAAGACACAACAAAGCAAGTTGAGCACATGAGAAGCTTGCGACGATGGTATCACACGATGACGCAAGCGTTCGGATTCTCTTCGCTGAACTCATCCGTCAAAGGGGCCAGCGGCGCCGGAGGGTAAGGGTGCACGTAATCGACGTAGTACCGGACGGGAGGCCAGAACTCATACTTCTGGTGTTCGCCTGCACCGCCATCAGCGGCTTTCGTCTCATCGACCTTCTTCTCATCCTGCTCTGGCTTCTTCTCTTCCTCCTGTTTCTCCTCCTCCCCCTCGACGATAGCTACTGCCGCCCTCCTCATCTTCCTCTGGACGTTGTCGAGGAGCACGGCCTGGTCCATGACGCCTTTCACGATAACCTGGTCGTTGAAGAGATCCGTCACGACTGACTCAACGCCTTCGATCTTGCTTATACGTTTCTCCAGAAGCTGAGCGCATGCGTTGCAGTGTATTTGCACCTTCAGGATGACTGTGATTGCTTTCGGTGGCTGCAAAATTTGATTTGATGATGTCCACATATTCTTTCTTTATTAGATCCTCCAACATGAAAATTTACCTCATCACAACAAGATTACCTCTTCTTTCTTCTCCTCATCCGGAGGTGGTGGCGGACTCTCCTCTTTCTTCTCCTCCTCTTGAGGTGGCGGCGGAAGTGGGGATATCAGTTCAACCCTTCTCTTCGTCTTCCTCTGAACTCTCTCACAGATCTTGGCAGGATCCGCGGTCCTGCTCTTCACCACGACAGTCTTGGATCTGCTGTCAGCCGTCACGTTATCGACTCCTGTTTGCGATCGATATCGTCATCTCAGGATGTTTTATGCATCTCTGAACATTGGAATACGCGTACTGGTATGAAACGTTGCAAACCTTCGAACTTTAGGAGGGATTTCTCGACCTTCTTCGCACAACCTTGGCAGTGCAACTCTACTTTGAGCACGATGTCTTGAGGTTCCTCAGGCGGCTTCTCCTCTGCTGTCTCCTCTTTCTTCTCTGGCTCCTTTTGTTCCTTTGGAACCAACCAACAAACACATCTCAGTGGGTGTTATTTAGCAAATATAAAGAGTTGCCAAATTTTGAACTTCCGCAGAGACACAGCCAAGAAACTAAATACTACTAATCACGATTGTAAGTAATGTTCAGTTCAAGTGAATGTTTTAGCCTTTACGATGAAAACAGTCTAACTTCACCCTAGAAAGATAGTGTAAGTTTAAAGTTTAATGACAGATTTTATCATCGCTCAACTCTGACATGTTTACATTGACGAGTACTTACTTCTCCCATTCCTTGGTTGACGACTCTGTTCTGAACCTTGCAGGAAAGAGGGAAAGCCTGCTCTGTTTTGCGCTTCGACTTCTCTTCTACCTCTACTCCTTCAGTTTTGGGGTTTATATAGCCAGTCAAAGCAGATTCTGCCGACGAAGCCTTGGTCGTCTTCCCCTTCCCGCACAGTAGAAGAGGGCGATTTGTGAGCCGACCCGTTCGATCCAGCTCGCCGGCGGCGATTCGCCGGTTTCCCTCCCCTCCGGCGGCCGCTCCGGCGGCGGGAGGGTGGGGAAACCTCGGATCCCGCCTGTACATAGTTAGGGTAGTGGGGGTCTCGTGCCGGCGGCGCCGTGGAGGAGAGGGTGCTGGCGGTGTGGTTTGCGGCGGCGGAGATCTCCTTCAGGGGTCGGGCTCTGCAGAGCTCTGCTCCTTCTCCGCCTCCTCTCCGGTGCTCGCAGCTCGACGGAGCTGCCGTGCATCGTCTTCCCGTGCCAGCGTCCGTGTGCGGCGGATCTGGCGGCTGCGCTTCACGAAGGCGACGGTGGTGGAATCCAGTCGGATGGCGCCGAAGACGAAGCAAGGTGGAGGCCCTCTGGGGCTGAGGCTCGTTGACTTCCCGACCGCCATGGGACTCCGGTCGATCCAAGGCAGAGGCGGAGCGGCGGCGGCGCGCCAGCGACACGTCTTCCTCGACGACGGTGACATCGTTATCCATAAGGACTTGCTTGTAATTTTCATATTTCTCAGGGACTGTCCTGTAAGGATTCTGGATTAATACCACTTTCTCCTTTCCGCAAAAAAAAAAAGCAGATTCTGCCACCGCCGTTTCCTCAAGGCGTATGTAGCTGTGGATGAGAATTGCTTCATGTCAGCTTTCGGAATTTACGTCCGAGTCTTTCTTTTCCGCAAGCAAAGTGATCGTAACAGATTCTGTCATTTTTTGTGGCGCACACTAAGTAATGTTTCTGAAATTTAGGCACCTGTCCATTGCACCCTTTGCTTGCGTTCATTTTTGTGTAGATATATTTCAAGATTCTCTAGAAAAAGTAAGGATTCTAGGTCGCAGGGGTCACTGTTACACAACCGGCCATACTCAAAAACTGCTGCGCATTACCAAAGAAAGAAGTTCTATCATGGTTATTTTAATGGAAGAGAATATTGATGCCTCTGACGAACTAACGTGTAATCAGGAACCCGTAGAAGCATCAGCTCTTACACAAGCTTAATTTGACACCAATATGACAATTTGGTTTACTTATTTGGTCACTGTAACCGGCTAGAAGACTGTTCAATATTTGTTTCAACTAGAAAGCTCGGCTTGCCGACATGCCGGGCGGTGCCATAATCTGTCGTTGTTGTCTAGTTTCGTCATAGCTATCAATTTTCTCTTATTATTGTATCACATACTATCTCCATACCATAAAGCAAGGCGTATAATTTGATCAATTTTATAGATAAGTATATGAACATTTGTAAGATTTGGGTCGAACGTTCATATTTTGGTCTAAGTGACTGGTCAAACTTATTATGTGTTGACTCTTGACTAGATTTATATGCCTTCTTTTGAGAAACGGAGTGAGTATTCGGTATTTATGATAATAAATAATACGTGTAAAACCATGTTAATGTACATAGCACATGACCTCTGCATATGCAAATCATGATGACACATTTTGCAAGGCAAGCGCTCCACAAATACTTTTTTTGGAACCGTCTCCATCCATGAAACCAGGAATTAATAACAATTTTTTATGCTTTCGAAGCCCTTCTGCAAATAAATGAAAATTTTGCAAAACCATGTAACTATGCAAGATAGCAAGTATGATACTAGTTTTTCAACCTTTTACATAGCGCCTTTATCAAGTTCAGTTTGTATAGCAACATATCTTATAGGGTTCATAGTTGAACACGTCGTTTTGGCCATAGGAGCAGATGCTCCCATAAAGGAAATCACATTATAAACACATTTAAAAATGTCGAAATGTTTCAAAAAAGTTCGGATGTTCAGCACCATATTCTATTTTGCGCATAAATTTTCATGAGAAAAGATTTATTGTCGCTGTGTAAAAATGATAATTTCTTGTGAAATGTCATTTTAAAGATTTTCTTACATGTGCCTTATTTGGTTCAGTTTCAACCATGGGCCAGCGTATCTCAGGTTCTTCAGAAATGCTACATTTGCGGGGAAAAAACGTGAAACTCGGCCCACAAGGAAGCCCGGCTAGCCACGCCGGCGCCGGCGGTCTCCGTCCCCACGACGGCAGCACCAACCAATCTCCTCGTCGCCCAGTCGGCCACATCCCCCAAAACTCCACAAAAATCTCCACACTCCCGGTCCCAAACCCGGCTCCGCTCTCAGGCAGCAGCCGCACACGCCCACGCCGCGCTGCCGCTGCCGCTCCGCCACGCCGCCAATACCAAACCTTCCCACGCCGCACTGCCGCATCCCTCAACACACCCCCGCGAAAATCTCCAATCCGCCATGGCCTCCGCCGTATCGCTCCTCCTCGTCTCGCCCCCGCGCCCGCTCAGCCACGCCGCCCCGTCGCTCCTCAGGTCCCCCGCCCCCGCGCTGGCCTCCCCCTCCCCGGCCCCGCCGCCGGGACCGCGACCGCGCTGCGCCCGCGCCACCGCCTCCTCGCTCCTCCGCCGCGCGCCAACAACGACAACAGCGACGCGGTGTCGCCGCCCGACCGCCTGGTGGCGGCGGTCGCCTACCTCTACCCGTTCCTCGACGGCGCGCACCACGGCCGCTTCATCGTCGCGCAGTACCCCATCTTCAACGCCGTGCTCGCCCCGCTCGCGCCCGCCGCGCGCCTCTTCCACTCCTCGCCGCTCACGCCCTTCCTCCTCTTCATCACCCTCTACTTCGCCGTCGTGCGCAACCAGCAGGCATTCTCCCGCTTCGTCCGCTTCAACGCCATGCAGGCCGTCGCGCTCGACGTCCTGCTCATCGTCCCCGACCTCCTCGCGCAGTCCTTCGCGCCCTCGGGAGCCGGGATCGGGCTCGACATCTTCCAGAGCGCGGAGAACACCGTCTTCCTCTTCCTGCTCGTCTCCCTCGTCTACGGCGGAGGCTCCTGCCTGCTCGGGATGGTACCACGCCTGCCCATCGTTGCAGATGCAGCCGAGCGCCAGGTGATGTGACTATGCTCCGGCCTTACTAGTGTCTTCTTACCCACGGAAAAGTAAGGGGAATCTGATATACCCGAACATCTCCATAATTTGTTATGTTTCCGATGAATCGTAATTCACAAGTTTAGTATAGCATACACTGGTTGTTTACGGTTTTGGTTATCAATTTAATGGATAGAATCATGGAAGGTTCATACAATGGCATTACAATTCACTCCAGTGAATGATCAAATGGGTTGAATTGACTGAATTCTCATTTTATCTTTCGATACAAGCGGGATCCAGTGACTTCTGTAAAAAGAATGGGTTGAATGAGGAAGACATATAAACACATTGCAGAATTTGAACTGCATTTACAAAATCAGCAATGAAAAAATCTGGGAGAATTCTGATGTCTCCCATATACAGCTTCCTTGGTACACAACTGAAGCTTAGGTTAGTAAAAATTTAACTGCAATATAAATAAAAGAATTGCATCAGTTTTGGTTGGCCTTTTCTGAACTTCACGATGAATGTGTTGTCTAGTTTGGGACAGCGATCTAGCTTCAGTCGCACCGGAGCCTCTTGGCTATGTGGATAGGTTCATTGCCTTCGTTAGCCTATGTAATCAGGTGAAAAGAGTTAAGAGAATTATGAAGAAGTTATAACATGATTTAGAAACTTTTTTAAGATAAACTTCTCCATGTTGACCAATAAACTTAGGTACATCGGCACATACTATTACCTTTGAACTATCATGTATATGAGCATTGGTTCCTGCCTGTCTGTCCATATTGATATCTACAGATATATTAGCTTGAGATGGATCTACTCCTGACTTCTGTAGAGCTTCTTTCAGTTTATGTAACAACCTGTCACAAATCAAAACAGTGTTTGGTTAGTTACACTATAAACATCTCTAATTATAGGCTTGAAAGGAAAAGTAGTTTAGGAGCATACCCTTGGGAGTAAGCACTAGAAAGACTATGACTGTTATCGTGATCACTTTCTGTCTCGTGTTTGCTTAGCGTTATGTTGCTTGCATCACAGTTCTGGTTCATGGTTGACATACTCAGCCACGGTGACTGATTGCTAGGCATACTGTTCTCTGCATTTAAAGACACCAGGCCTGGTAAATCTAGCTCTCACCATTTGTAAAGAACCTGACTACTGAAAGGTAATTGAACAGTGTAGAATGGGAACATAAAAGCACATAGCTAATTTGCAAAAAAAAAAGAATCATACCTGTTAATTTATGGGAGGAACTGGCAGTTGTGCTAGTTTCTCTTACACTTTGTGTGCTGAAGAGAGAAGCCGCTGCAACTGTAATGCCCTTGGAACTATACTGTTCTTTGTTCATGTTTTCTCCAGTAGCTCCTTGGACTTGACTAATGTTCTGTGGAATCATAATAAAAGAACAAATTATTGGTACATGTGTTTGATATATGATGAGTTCGCTTATGATAAAAGAACAAATTAAGGTATTTATCTTTGATATATGACGAGTTTGTTTCAAGAAATAACTCATCACAAGTAAAATATAATTGTGTGTTCTGTGTCATTTGCGATTCCATTACTTCTTTAAGGAATTACCTGTGCATTCATCCATCGTGATCTATAGTACACCTTGTCCTGCCAAGGAAGAAAAGGTCGATGGAGATAGTAAGGTTAGAATTAAAATGTTTTCTATGGGTAAAAAAATATGTCGCATAGTTTTTGTACAGCTCTGTTGTAAACAAGGTAGAATGGCCATACCCATGGCATTGATTTGTCATCTACGTGATTCTTTTCTGGAATGGCCGACTCATATTTTTGGCATTTCTCTTGCAAGTGCCTTATGTATTCGATAACCTGCAATCAAAATGTTTTGTGAGGTGAAAAATTGCATGTATAACCTGACGACTGCTGTGCTGAATTTACAAGATGTGTTGTGAACCTCCAGAAGGAAAGAAGCTTTGTCCCTCTTCTGATTGCAGTTTGGAAGGAGTTCCCGAAGCACGTCAAGCCTGAAAGAGAGCACCGATAGATGTGTCTTAGAACGTTACGATCACATCCTAAGAACAAATCACTCTGGAACAGTCTGCAGCATGTGTGCTTATGACTTATATGAGCCAGTTAGTGTGCCTCGATATTTTCCATTGTTAGTGCGCTAGTAGGTCCTATCCTGATCTGCATTCTTCACAATGAAATTTTGATCTCAGTTAGCTTGCCTGTCATTTATCTTGGTCCTCCGCCGCTGCTCGGTAGCGGAATGTTTTGATCTTGGACTGTTGGGCTCCTGGTCGGCACTGCTGCCACTGCTTCTCCCCTCTGCTCTCGACCCTGAACGTTCATAATAACAATCTGGACCCGTGAAAAAAAACCGTGCGTAGTTTGCTACATGGTGCGAATAAAGGTGTACCGATTGTCTTACCTCTAGATCTCTTATCAATGCCAGAATCTTGCCACATTGTAGAGGGAGCACTATGAACCATAGCTCCGGATCCTGCTGCGTGCGGAGCCTCCATTCTGGAGACAGCAACAGATTCTTCCCTCAGCTGAACGTCAGGCACTTGCCTGATGCTGAATGTTCCAACGCCACCTGGCAGCACATGCTCCTCCAAATCCGCCGACGTACTGACAGCTACAACTCCGGCAACCTCCGTTCTGTCGCTGTTCCGCTGCTTGGCAGGCTCTAGAGACTTCACGACTGCAACCAAATGTAATGTCCTCACGGGTTAGCAACCTGACGGAACACGCTGAGGTGATCTGCAGGTAGTAGCGGTTGTATGCAATTTTGCACTCCAAGATCCGCACTTGGTTTCAAAGTGAAACGTGCAGGGGAGAAGTAGAACAGAAGAGAGAAGGTGAAGAACGGCGGAGCAGCCTGAACGAAGATATACAGCGTAGGCGAGGAAAGAACCACATCTGAAACACCTAGCTAGCAAAGGCAAAGCAGCCTAGCTAGCACCAAGGCCCGGCCAGCACTTGCAGGTGGAGAGTCAAGAAGAGGCGACGATACCTTTTTGGTTGGAGTGCACGCTGCTGCGTGTGAACGGCGACGAGCCTCCGGCGCGGAGCGAGAGGAAGTCATGGGCGGGCTCCTCCCCTGCCGAATTACGCATGCACCATGACACACAATGGTCAGCATTGACGGCGGAATGGAGATGAGAGGTTGGGCATGCAGCCGAGAGGCACGAGGAGAGCACGGCGGAGTTTTATCTTGGTATGCTTACCTTGGAACAGCTCCATCTATCGCTGGGGACAGGGGGCTCAGGAGATCTGTCGGAGCCTCCTGGCAAAGTCTGCCGTTGCCGAAGCAGCAGAAGAAGAAGAAGAAGAATGACGGTGCCTGGATCTTCCTGCTGCCAGTCGTACTCTGGTACGGGTGGAATGTTCAGCGAGTTCGGGTGTGGCAGAGCTTATTATACTCGGGGAGAAGAGAGAGGAGTCGGGGACGCGCGAGAGGAGATTCATGGTCGATCACCCCGCTAATCGCGGCACAACGGGCATGAGGAAGGACATCGCTAAGCCTATCAGTCGATCGATCCCGTGCTCGTCGTGTAGGTAACTGGAGGAACGAACGAACGAAAAAAGAAAAGGAAATGAGGTTGTAGCTGGCTAATAGGCACCTCCTCACGTGCTCCGCCGGCGACCCCACGAGACGAGATCTCTCCCGCCTTTTCCTTCCTCCTTCCCGTCCGTTGCGCGCACATGCGACACCCGGCAGCGGCAGGCAGCAGCCGGCCGGCGCGTGCGATCCTCTCGATCTCTCATGTCATGTGCCGACCGATCTCGCCAATCATACGAGTACCAGCCAGCGATGGCGCTCGCCGGCAGCACAGCACGCACCATCTCCACGCCGCGCCATGATCGTCTCAGCTGGCGCGGCCTTCTTTACAACCTCCATCCATCTCGTACGTCGTCGACATGCATGCCGGCCAGGTGAACACAAGTTAAAGTGCAAATTAAGGCCGATCTATCTTCCATGGCGCTTCACTGAAAAACCGTCAAAACGGCCGGCGGGGAATCGAGATCGATCATGTCTGTACGGTGCACTCGATCGATCGACGACGCATCGCCGATCTGACCCCAGCTGCCATGTCCTTGTCGCCCGTGCCAACAGTCTCTCACGGGCCATCAGGAAGAGAAGAACGTCTCCATCATATATTCATGCCGCGGTGCATGCATGAACCGAGCACGGCCCCGGTCGATCGGTCGTGTCTCGTGCTTGCCTCAAGCTAGCAGCACTAGCTGTGCCGAGACGCGTGAAAGAGTTCAGATCACGGACGTCTCGCGAGCATCACATCGCCCGTTTAACAAATCCGGGCCAAGCGACGACGACCACCACCTTTCTAGCTAGTAGCTACCTCAAAATCAAGCTGGGGTAGGTTCTTGAACCCTATCGTATGTAGTAGGGTTAATTGAATATGTGTCGCTCCAGTTCGTGTGAAATCGAAAACTACCACTCCAGTTTGTAACTTTTGACAAATTCCACTCTCATTCTATCATACGTCTACAGATGCCACTATACTCATTTCTGCTCCATTTTGATGGAAAAACTGGATACGTATTTTGTCTCGTACCAAATTGCCCCTGAACCCACTAACTCAGCTCATTTTCTCCAATCTCACTCGTTTTCTCCTCTATACCACACGAACCCTAGCAGGGCGCGGCTGCTGCCCTTTCTCGCTGATGCGCCCCGCAGCTCTCCCCCACTCATGTGCCCTCATCTCTCCCACTCCTCCTACCACCCAGCCCTTCGAAGCTCGAGCTCCTCGGCGGGAGACGACCATGGCGGCGATAGGCCTTGAACACCGCATCCACGAGCCACCTCTTGGAGCAATGCCGTCCCTGCCCCCAAAATCGAAGTAAGTCCGCAAATCGTCGTTCGAGTTCCACCTGATTTGTGTTCTCCAATTGATGATGATTTCTCACCGCATTATTTAGCTTGGATAGAGGAGACAAAATCCGTATCCAGTTAGGCTATGTTGTTTTTAGTCAGGGGCAGTTTGGCCCGAGACAAAATACATATCCAGTTTTCGTACCAAAATAGCGCAGAAATGAGTATAGTGGCATCTGTAGACGTATGAGAGGAATGGAGTGGTATTTGTCAAAAGTTGTAAATTGGAGGAACATTTTTTGATTTCGCATGAATTGGAGTGACGTATATCTATTAACCATCATAGTATATAGACTGTAGTTAGGTACGTTCATGAACCCTATCATAGTCTATCCATATATCAAAGCCGAGGGCTTCAGCCTCCGATGGAGCTATCCACGTCACCAGGCACTGTAGCCGCTACAGTGCCGCTTCTACAGTGCACCATACTGTAGCAGCTACAGCCCGCGCAAAAAAATTCGCCTTTTCGCACGGATGCGTTCACTTCTACAGTGTAGCGCTACAGTGTACGCAAATATTTTTTTCCCCTTTTCGCGATGATATGTACATGAAATATATGCACGCCGACGAGAAGGTTCCATTCCCGTGATCGGTTCCGAGTTTGGACGACTCTAACTCCTTAATTTTGAATCCACACTCGCAAAAATACTTGACGAGTTTTGTCAAATTCGTCGCACTCAGTCATCCGTATAAATTTTCCTTTCACGAGTAGATGAATATCACTCTTCCGAACAACTTTCATGTTTTAACCTTTTTGTTTTGACGGACATAAACATATTTCTCTCCAATCTTCAAATTTGTTATATTTTAGCCTGTGAAAAATAAAAAATTCTGCCACCCAAAAATTATGAATCGGTCCTCCGGAGTAAAACATTTTTGCAGAAAGGTCCCCGCGTGTCGTCTTTTTGCAGAAAAGTTCTCACATTTCCAAAAATTGTGAGTCGTCCTCCCATAATACAACATTCCCGCAGCGAAGTCCCCGCGTTTCCCCAAATTGCAAATCGGTCCTCCATTACAACTGAGCAATTTTTTCCCCTAATATATTTCTCCCCCTTATAGTTTAAACCTATTTTTTTCCCGCACTTCTTTTTACGAACATTACCTATTTTTCCGGCCACGCGTGAATAGTCCCTGTCCCTTATGAATGGTTTTTTTTCCTTCTAATAGATTTCTCCCCGTTTTAGTTTTCCCCTATTGTTTATTTTTCCACATTTCTTTTTACGAACATTGCGCGCAAATGGCGACTTCAAAATTAATTATTTATTTCTACTCCCTATTTATCCCCTACTATATCTTTTTTTTCTTCTTTTATCTCCCTTACATATTTATTTTCATGACTCTAAGACTGTTCGCTTACTTCCTATTTTCCCAATTTCCCCTACTCCATTTTTTAAACTTTTTATTTTATTTCCTTCATGATTTTAATTTTGCAAACTTTAAATTTATTTCTTATTTATTTGCAAATCCTGTTATCTTAACTCCCCACTTCTCTATATTCAAAATACCACTACTTATTTTATTTTTTTACTTTTAGTTTCCGTATATTTTTTAACTACTTCTCAACGGTCCGCATTAATTCCATTTGAAAGCCTAAATTCACCAAATAAAATAACATTCCAACACTTACTCCATACAAAAAAAAACTAAATATTTCCTACCTTTCAAAACCAATTGCACATCCCCCTCTCTTTTTCCCTCTATTATTCTCTTGAGGAGTGCACTGAATTTGTTCCAGAAGCCATGTACTTGGTCACATATAGTGACATACATGTATGATCATAATTACTAATTCGGATATCATATTTGCACATCGTATATTTATATCACTCAGCTATAGCATAGGTGACTTTATGTAAATTGTAAGTAGTTCACATACAAAAAAGGATTTTGTGGTCATAAACACCCTTCTCAAATTTTGGTTTCTGTTTCTATTGCTTTTCTTTTATTTCACTCTATTTAATTCTCTGCTTACGTAGTGCCTGTTTTGTTTTAACCTTTTATACAATACCTAATCCTATTATGCAAATGATGTTAGAAGAAAACTCAGCTATGTGGCGACAATTAGTGTAGACATTGACGCCCAAATGCAGCATCAAATCCAAGGTATTTTTAAGAATATAAAGCATTTTTTTTGACACCCAGCTTATTTCCATTACTATCCAACCTGTGTTTACACTCATGTCCCATGAATCACGATATCTTTTGTCCGGTCGTGATAGGTCTTTTTTACAGTTGTTTCGTACTTTTAGCTTCAATTTATTTATGTTTGTCACCACACGGACGCGACGTGTCGCCGCGCTAATTTTCCTAGTAAATGTTAAAGTAGGAGATGGGAAGCTCGAAGCAGAAGCCCAAAAAGTCTTTTCCCCTCGAAACGACAAGCTACAACCCAAAAAAACGACAAGCTAAAACTGAAGCTAGGTGCGTGCAGCCGTGCATGTGCCGCGCATAACCCACGAAGCTTCCCGGCCGTTTCCTCTTAAGACATGAAAACTTTGATCCCATCATTGACAGGTGTTCAGTGCGAGAGCGGTGGGTGAACGTGCCCGGCAGGGGCTTGGCACTTGGCAGGAGGCCCGGCCTCTGAGCGGAACATTCCCTCTGCAGACTCTCACTGCCAATCTGAGGAATCCGTTTAGGGATCAGTAAACAACTTATCCCCATCTGGTTGCTAGCGAGCTAATTAATTACTAGCTCTGGATTAGTTAAGGATATCCTCCTCGGCCAGATCTGAGCCTAGTTTAGCTTTGGGGCGGGCATCACGTGGCCAACGCACCGATCCATCCATCCATAGGCACCGCCAGGCTAATTGGTTTCTTGGTCGATCCAGGTGGTGGTGGTAGTAGTAGTGTTTTGCTTTGCTTTGCTTTGTTTTGTTAATTAGCTGCAACATGGACATGAATTTTCCTCTCATTAATTCATGCAGGAATTCAAATGTGTATGTGTTTCCTATGAAATTTCTGCAAAATTCGTGTGTGAAACCAGCCAGCTCTATATATTTTGGTTGCTTTTGTTTCTGGTCCGATTGTACATTGAACATGGTTTTTTTTTTTTGGAACAGGCATGGATCTGTTTTTTAGGGGAGAGATCAGCTTGCAAGCATGTGAGCTTGGGACTTTGGGAGTGAGCTGTCGCCTTCATGGGAGGGCGCCGGCACGTGAGACCAGGAGAGGCTGGACCTTGCTATCGTTCGCAACTTTGGATTATGATCTCTCGCCAACGAAAAAAGTTTCACCACATATGGCCACGTTACATTTCCCCTCTCATCACATACGGTAACTCGATTGAGAATTAACTCAGGAATTACAGTATATAGCTAAGGTAGGAGCAGATCGGAGATGGCACCTAGACTGGAGAACTAGGAGAACTTCATCTTATGAGCGCTGCAGAAGTGTTTGGCGGCTGCGGCCATCTGCCCCGCGGGCCGTCGCTAGCGTCGCCGCCGACGACCGGCTCGTCGTGGTTAGAGACCGAGCAGAAGCGCGCCAGCCACGACGCCAGCGCCGCCGGCCAGGAGAAGCTCTGCGATTCGTACTCCATGATCACCTCCACAAACACCTCCCAGAATCTTTAAGAGTTGGAGAGACACTGAGCCACTTAGTTTGGCCTGGGAACGAAGCTTAATTTGCTTGACTGCTGTGCTTCTGGTGCACTTGGTTACCTACCCATCTTATAGGGCGATGAACTGTGTGAGATGTGTGCTGGATTGCTTGGGGATGAAGTAGCAACGTGCGAGATTTTTCGACTGGTTTCGGAGACTGCTCTGGGTCAAGGTAGAGCAAAGGTGATGTATGACGGGGAATATTATTCAGCGTGCGCTGCAGCAAGAGAGTGCCGCGCCAACGCAGCTTCCTTGGTGTGATGCTGGGCTACCTAAAACGAAGGATTCAAATGGCGGTCATACGACTTGAGACTTGAGAGTGAAGGCTTGTAAAAATGGCAGTTTTTGCTGCCAAGTCCAACCCTACGTAGGATAATATCGCACGCGCAGATTGACTCTTCCGACTTGTGACATCTCCATGAATGATTAAGAGTCGCATGCGTGTGAGTGTGACGCACTGGAAATGGACTGACAATAGCCTGACATCTTGCATAAATTTCTTGAGGAACAAGAAGCAAGAAGGTGCCATTTAGAACACTAAAATTAAGAGCATATCCAGTGGCACCTCCAAAGCACCCCGAAAAGTTCATGGGGGGTGCCGCACACGAAAACACCCACAGCATCACCCATAAGTGTCCGGCCCGACCCGATTTATGTCCCACACACCCGAGCAGGTCTGGAAATTTGGGTGCAGCCTCAGGCTGCCGGAAAACGCCTCCGACGGGGGGGTCTCATCGGTCATAGACAGACGATGGGCACCAAATTATTTCTCTCCCTTTGCATTGCCGCACCGGCCACCAAAATCTCTCAAATTTGTCCCGTCCATTTTCACAAACCCCTCAAACCTCTCCTTCCTCGTGGACGCTGCCGCAAACCTCTCCTTCCTCGCCGCCTCGAATGGGGTCGGGACTCGCTAAGCCCAGCAAACCTAAAAAAGAGGGCATCGGGGATGGTGCAGACGACGGTGATGAAGTCAAAGCCAGTAACGCCGGCGTCCGCCGGTTGTATTGGCCGGCGAGCACTCGCAAAGGAAAGGATCGACCAAGAAGTTCTCTCCGCCGCCCAAATACTAGGCGAACTGAGCCAAGGGAGCTCGACGGCGCTCCCTTTTAGGGAGTTCCTCGATGTCTTCTCTGAACTACTACAACGACTCACCTGCGGCGTCGTTGCAGCAAACACGTTTCTCCTCCTCGTCCGAGCATGGTGAGAAGCCGATGATGTCAACCTGGACACCCCCTACAAGCAAGGCTGAGGCATCGACCTCAACCAGGACGCCCTATAGCGAGTCACCGACGCTACGTCGATCGGGAGGGACGAACGATGACTCGACCATGACGGCTTCCCGGCAGGAGCTGTTCGGTGATGGCGCCGACAACGTGCTTGGCGAAATGGCCGGCCTTGGCGAGGTACGTTTCTAACCTTGCTTTGCATGTGTGATGTGCCTTTAAAGCTCTAGTGTAGATCTCCTTCATTGACTTGGAAGTTGATACATCTCAAACGTATCTATAATTTTGATGTTCCATGCATGTTTTATACCATTTGCTACATGTTTTATATACACTTCATATCATTTTTATGCATTTTCTGGGACTAACCTATTAACAAGATGCCACAGTGCCAGTTCCTGTTTTCTGCTGTCTTTTTGTTTCAGAAAAGTTAGTCAGGAAATATTCTCGGAATTGGACGAAAATCAACGAGGTGGAGTTTTACACCGACACGAAGACGAAGTCCGAAGGGCGATCGAAGAGGCGCCCCGGGGGGCCCAGACGCCACCTGGGCGCGGCCCACCTGAGGCGCGCCGGGGGTCGTCTGGCGCCCTCGGGGCCTCCTCGCGCCGCCCTTTCGCCTATATATTCTCCTCCTCCCTAAAACCCTAAACACCCGAGCATTATTCCACGAAAAGTTCCATCGCCGCCGCCGTCGTCAACCCTAGTTCGGGAGGGTTCTGAAGCTCTTCCCGGCACCCTGCGGAGGAGAAGATCATCGCGGAGGGCTCTACACCACCATGCCCGCCTCCGGACAGATGCGTGAGTAGTTCATCCTTAGACTACGGGTCCATAGCAGTAGCTAGATGGTTGTCTCTCCACTTTGTGCTATCATGTTTAGATCTTGTGAGCTGCCTAACATGATCAAGATCATCTTATTGTAATGCTACATGTTGTGTTTGCTGGGATCCGATGAATTGTGAAGTTATGATCAAGTTGTTTATCTATTTATCTACTATTTTATTTATGTTCTTGCATGCTCTCCGATGCTAGTAGATGCTTTGGCCAAGTAGATGCTAGTGTCTCAAGAGGGAGTATTTATGCTAGATAGTGGGTTCATGCCTCCAGTAATCTGGGCTCGAGCGACAGAAACGACTAAGGTTGTGGATGTGTGTTGCCACTAGGAGAAAACAACTTTGCTTTGCTTATATGTGTTGCTTATATGTCTCATGCATTGTTTACATTACACACCATGCTTAATGCAATTATCCGTTGCTTGCAACTTAATACTCGCGAGAGACACGGATGTTATCTCGGGAGTGGATTATTAGTCATAGATGCAGCTGGTAAGCGGTCTATGTAAAATGTTGTAATGCCCAATAAATACTACGTTGAACATCTTGTCATAATATGCATTGTCATGCGTTTACCATTTGTCAATTGCACAGCTGTAATTTGTTTACCCAACATGCATGCTATCTTTTATGGAGAGACACCACTAGTGAACTGTGGACCCCGGTCCATTCTTTTACACGGATAAAACCACCGTTTCCACCACACTCTACAATCACTTGTTCGCTGTTCCTTTTTGCATTTATATTTATTCTCCAACCATACGTTTAATCCTTTGTATTCAGCAAGCCAGGGAGATTGACAACCTTCTGTTTGTTGGGGCAAAGTACTTTGATTGTGTTGTGTGCAGGTCCACGTCAACAACATTTCAACGGCGCTGTTGTTGACACCGTGTTGAAGCTCTTCCACCTCCTACTGGTTCGATAACCTTGTAGATTTCAAGGGAAAATTTGCTGCTGCACTACTTCATACCTTCCTCTTGGGGTCTCCCAACGAGCGTGTGTTTTCACGTCATCAAGCATATTTTCTGGCGCCGTTGCGGGGAGTTGGAAGCTACAGCAAGGGGAGTTACACGCCACCAATCTCATTACTTTGTTTTTGTCTTGCTTGTTTTATTTTTATTTTATCTTGTTTGCACTAAAAATCAAAAACCACAAAAAAAATCAGCATCTAGTTTATTTCGGTTGTCTAGTTTTGTTTCTTGTTTTAGTCATCATGTCTAGTTTACTCATTATGTTTTGACTCCTGAAGTTGAGGTTCGTTCCTTTAAGCAAAAGGGTGGAGAAAGTTTAAAAGATGCTTGGTATAGAATTAGTGATGCTCATCATAGATGTACAAGAAAGTATTCTACCACAATCCTCCTTAGAATTTTTATGTTGGTATCACTAATTGGTATAGGTATGTTTTAGACACTTTAACAGGAGGTAATTTTCTAGGCACTCCCGTTGGAGGCAAATAATATCCTCGAAAGTCTGGTTGGAACCCCACCTATTAACAACATTAAAACTGAAATTACCCTGGAAAACATCATGGAAAAATTGGAACTTATAGGGAAAAATTTGCCAAGCATGGATAAGATGAATGGAGTAGAGAAATTACTTGACAATACTAGTAAATTTGATGAGTCTTTGGAAAATATCAATGAGAGGATTGCTGTTTTAGAAACTAGTACGATCAAGGATAGTCAAACCTTGAGAATTGGTAAACTAGAGGAAGCAATTGATACTTTAAGTGCTACTTTTTCTTCCATTAAATCTAAAAAGCAAGAAGGTCCAGTGGGTAGAGGACAAAGATTTATGTATGTGCCAAAAGGCCCCAAACCGAAATCTACACCACCTGATGTTTTTGAGTCTGAGAAAGTTTTTCGTGAACTTGCTAGTGAGTCATGCATTGGTAATGCAGAATTCTTTAAATTTTCTTCTCAAGATTTCAATGATAAAAGACTTTTGAAAAACCCTCTGATGACAAGTTGCACCTTGGAAGAAGCTTTTGATGATTTTGATGTTTCTACTCTTGACAATACTTGATTCTTACTTTGTGCCTAGCTAAAAGGCGTTAAAGAAAAGCGCTTATGGGAGGCAACCCATTTTATTTTCTGTTATTTTCTTTTATTTTGAGTCAAGGAACTTGTTGCTACTGTAACAATTCCTTTGTATCTTTTTATTTTCGTTTGTTGTGCCAAGAAGAGCCTCTAATAGCAAGAAAGTGTTAAAGTTTGGTTTGCTGTCCAGAAACAGATTTCTGAGCTTCACCGTAAAATTCGTGAAAATTCACAGATATCTTTTTGATCTGCGATTTTTTGTGCAGAAGCCTGAGCTTTATATCTATCTTTTGTTAGTTCACCATTTTGATTAGAGCAACGTAAGTCTCGAAAAAAATTCGTCTTCACGGACTGTTCTGGTTTTGACAGATTCTGTCTTTGTTTTGCATTTTCTCTTTTACAAGTGTTAAGTGAAATTCTTTAAAGGTGGAAGAGCTTCACGTAAGGCTAGTAAACAGTAGCTAATGTTTAAAATAAATGTTTATAATGTGTCTCTACAGAACCAAGTGAACTTATGTTTTGATGCACTAACCCTCTAATGAAGTTTATGTTGAGTTTGATGTGAAGGAAGTTTTCAAGTATCAAGAGAGAAGAGTGATAAAAGAAGATTAAGAAGGGAGAAGAGCTTAAGATTGGGGAGGCTCCCATGACCTCCCCTGCTATTTCAAGAAGACTCAAGCGTCTAAGCTTGGGGATGCCCAAGGCATCCCCTTCTTCATCGACAAATTATCAGGTCATTTCTAGTGAGACTATATTTTTATTCCTTCACATTTTAAGTGCTGTTCTTGGAGCGTCTGTGTGTTTTTATTTTCAGTTTGTTTATGTTTTGTTCTCTGGTCATAACTAAGTTGGACCCTAGCATTCTTGTTTGGGAGAGAGACACGCTCCGCTTTTTCATGGAATACTCCTGTTCTTCACTTATACTTGTTGAGTATTCTGTTCTAGCACTGCTATGCTTCTAGCTCTTGTTTTTCATGTATCTCTTGTTCAGAGCTATTAGTTCTTTTGAAGAAAGTACTCTCTTGCTTCACTTATACTTGTTTGGAGAGTTTATTAAATAAGTTGATTGGCGTTTGGTTGGAACAGAAAATGTTATGCATGTGGTAATGGTATATAAAAATTGCATAGTCTTGTAGATCATTGAACTTTGATAACTTGATTCTTTGCAAATGTTTTGAGGTATTAATTAATAGATGTAAATGCTTGCTGGTTACTTAAGTTAAAATATTAGTGGATTGTTGTCTTTAAGCTTGTACCGTACTACAAACTCTGCTAAAATTGTTGAAGGTGTAGTTGGTCTTGATAGCTTTTCATGTCTAAAAGTAATTCGTAATTAACATAGTTGCAGCTAAGGTCGAGGGATCTAACGGGGTACTTGTACCGCCGTGAACGCCCTCCTTGGAGTAAAATTTAATCATGCTCTTAATGTTGAACCTGCTAGTCGTTTGCAATAAATTTGTGAGTTCTTTTTTACTAATGTTAAGCTACGGTTTTGGCACTTCCACCATCCAAATTTTGCTAGCCTCTTCGGTGGTGCATTGCCCTCTTCTCACCTCGAGAGTTGGTGCATACTTCGCCAGTACATCCAAATCCTGGGAGGACTTCCTCTTGTTCTCCTACACATAAGCCATACATCTTCCTCAAAACAGCCACCATACCTACCTATCACGCATTTCCATAGCTGTTCCGAGATATATTGCCATGCAACTTTCATCATACATTACATGACTTGTTGTCATTCATCATTGTTATATATTGCTTTGCATGATTCTATACAGCTGACGTGCGGTTTACCCATGTTACGCTAGATCATTGCACATCCTGCTACACTGGCAGAGGCATTCAGTTTCATACATCATGTTCTTTATTATGAGTTATTTGTACAAAAAGTGTGTTGTCATATTAGGATGTTGCCCCTACAGTGAGGGAGAGAAAAGTGAAAAGAGCCATGGAGGCCATCGAAAAGAGAAACAGAAAAAGAAAAAAAAGAAAAAAGAGAAAAAGAAAAAAAAGAAAGAAAAAAGAAATAAAGAGAGAGGGGGCAACATCACTATCCTTTTTGCACACTTGTGCTAATGTTTAGCACCTATGTTTCATTTAGAGATAGTTTTCATGTTTCATTAGTATAACTATGTGGGGAATTTACACTATAGAACGTGGGTTGTATATTGCAATGATGAGCCTCCTCAAAAGCGCTCTAGGTCTTCGTGAGCAACCAAGTTGGATGCACCCCTAGTTTAAAAACCGGACCGGTGATCGAACCGGTGAGGCGGTCGGTTCAGGTTTTTACCAGTCGGACCGCTGGTTCACCGTTCAATGTCTGGTTTTTTAAGATATAAAGTAATATATTTTTACTTATAAATGCTGCAATAAATAAAAAATTAGGTATGCAAAATATTTAGACTTGCAATTTGGCATACTAATGACATAACAAAGTAGTCAAAATGAACAGCAACTTGCCAGCAAATAGCCTTGTTAAAAAAAAAAGCTAGCAACAGCCAATAGCTAAGTAGCCATCACCATCTGCATATAAGCTGCCACCGTGGCCAATAAGGCTAGAAGGAACGTTTCTCTAGATTGTTATAACATGTGGTCGTAGCTCAGTTGGTTTGGGTCCGTCTCCACCATGCACGCGCACGTACAGGTGCAGGGTTCGAATTCCACTCGCTTCAATTAATTTTTCTAAACACAGATAACTGAACCGGTTGGACCGGATGGCTCGGTTTATTGCGAAAACCGCCGGTCGAACCTCGGTTTCTCCGGTTTAATCCGGCCCGCTGGCGCAGCTGGTCCAGTGCGCTTAAAGAACCGGGAGAGGCCCTGGTTCTAGTTTTTTCCGGTTGAACCGCCGGTCCGGTCCGGTTTTTTAAACTATGGATGCACCCCCCCCCCCACTAGTTCCATTGGAGAGCTTTCATACACATATAGCTCTATGTGCATCCGTTGCATGGAAATCACTACTCCTTACATAGATTCGATTATAAGACTTCCTCTTGTCTAATGATCACTTATAGCTTTGTGAGTCTTTCCCGTTGGCCTTCCAAACCCCCATTATTATTCTCTTTGCCATAACATCCTGGTGCCAAACCAAATGCTTACGCTCACCGATTGTGTAAAACTTCGAAACAGTTGATTCATGATGTTCATGTTTATTTTTACTTGACTGGATACATTCTATGTTGTGAAAATGCTTGGATTGAAGTATAGAACTCCTACACTGAATACTTAAAACATCTATAATGAACCTTATACGGTTTCATGTCTTTAAAGCATCGTTCATGAAAAGTTTTAACTTGTTTAACTATCTTGCTTTATTATCTTCTGTTTAATATAATTATAGACATTTGCTTTGAATGATTTAATCTCAGTTCACATGTTGTACATTACTATTTGATCAAGATATTTGGTAGCATGTCACTCCAAAAATTATATTTGTATCGTTTACCTACTCGGTGTCACATCCCAAAATTGTAACCAGTTGGAATAGTCAAAAAATTGGAACCAACAAAAACTTTTGTTGCATGATGTGTGTTGGTTGTTCCTTGTTGATTGTGTTGCTTGTTTGAATAAATTAGAAACTTTGAACTCAAAAATAAAATTTGAAACAACACACAAATTGTCATGTGACATAAAATTACTCAAAGTTAGAAATCAATATTTCTTTCACACAAATTCAGAGAAGTGATAATATAATCACTCTCACTTTATTCTTATACCTTTTCCCTCGCAAACAAATATTTTCAAAAACCTATATTTAAAATTCTATTTCTTTCTTTATTTCTTTAGATCATCAAATGTACCAAGATACAAAACTGCACTTCCAAATTTTGCAAATCTTTATTTTCAAAAATGTTTTGGCATATGTTCTTATCCCTAGCTACGTACCTCTGCTCTATTCTCACAGGTGATAGTGCTGACCGCAATGCTCGTCGTGAGTCCTTGAGGAAGAAACCTCGCACCAAGGCTGCTCGTGCACCTGTTCCGCAAATCCGTGGTCGCTCTAACCGTCGTCCTGGTCGTGGCAGAGGAAACCAACAGCCAGAAGTTGATGCTGTTATGATGGAGGAAGAGGTTCCCATTGAACATTTCGAAAACATGTCAAAGAAGACTTGGGGAGGTGCACAAGCTCAATCCCTATCGTTTCGAAAAAAGAACATGTGAAGGTGATGAGAGGTTCTGGACTCACACTCAGTTCAAGATGTGGAATGAGTTCTTCCTGACTCTCAAAGACAAAGTTGTAGAAGTCAAGCAACTTGATAAGGACTACATAAATGAACACAAAGACAGCTATCTTGCTCACATCTATGCAACTCTTGAGAAAATGGACATTTTGAAGGTAGCCTTGATCTCTCAATCATATTGCCCTGAACTCATTAGTCAATTCTATTGCACTGTCCACTTCCACAATGATAGCATGCGCACCATGACTTGGATGTCCGGGACAACTAAATATCAAAGCAATCTGTCCATTTTTGCTGCTGCCGTGGGATATGATGGGTAAACACCGCTGGTGACTATGGTTACAAGCTTCATTCAACTCCTGAGTATTCCAAGGAAATGCTTGAGGATTCTATCCTCGTGATTGTGACGAGGCCAATCCACCCTTCATCACCCACATGTATCCTTTCTATAACATGCTTGCTAAAATATTCCGTGAAAACATCATGAGCAAGGCTGGGGATGTGTCTGCTGTTCGTGGGTATATGACTAACCTCATGTACTTACCAAGCCCAACGGACAGAAGATGATTGATGTTATGGACTTCATCTACCGTGAGATTCAGATGGGGGTATGTGGTAAGCGAACACCAGCATATGGTCCTCTCATTCAGAAGTTCATTAACCGTATGGCAGGCGACAATATTATGCTTTGCCGTGAGATCATTGAGCCTGAACTGCTTGCTCCAGTGTTCACATACGGACCTGAGATTCCAGAGTATGCCAAGGGCAAAGGCCCTCAAGTTCGAGCCGCTGCTTCCACCTCTCATGACTCCACTTCAGCTCCCAAGAAGAAAGGCAGCAGCGCAGTCTCCCAGTTTTTCCAGTCCATGTTTAAAGCTTACCGTGATGCCCGTACTTACATCCATGATGCTAGAGAGTTGGCCAAGGAGGGCCGTCGCATTAGAATGTCGATAGGAGGGCTGCCGGTCTGCCTCAAGCCGAGGATGATGCTTCCTTGGCTCCCACTGCGTTTGTGGACATCACTATGCCACCTGTTACAGATGATGACTTCTTCTTTGGGGTCCCTCCGGCCTACAGTGATGAGGATGATTAGGAGGATGATGAGGGTAATGGCGAGGACGAGGAGGATGAGGAAGAGCAGAACTAGTTGGGTTGATCGTTAGCATAACTCTTTTTCCCTTTTTGGCGTCTTGATGCCAAAGGGGGAGAATGAGATCTATTAGGTTATCTCTGGGGTTTGCATGGGTGGAGTACAAGCTTTTTGCTTTTTGATTTGATCTTATAAGCTTGTACTCTTTAGCTTTATTTATTATGTGTTGAACTACCTATTGTCTGTGAACTATCTCTAGCATGTGGTAAGACATGCAATGCCCGTTATTATGTGTGTAATGTTAAAAGACTATGTTATTTATTTCTATGTCTTGTGTGTGGTCTTTTACATTCATATTATCATGTATTACCTCATTTTGTGCAACTTCATCATGATTATGCATTATTGTTATTTGTTGCACATATTATTGGTCTATAAAATATAGGGGGAGTGTTGATCCTTGTTGTGTGTGCTCTATGTATTCAAATGCAACTCTTATTAGTGCACACATCAAGGGGGAGCCTGCCTATATTTTGTAAATCTATTGCATTGATCATATTATATATATATCTCTATGAAAATCCTTATGTTGTCATCAAACACCAACAAGGGGGAGATTGAAAGGACATGTGCCTCCTAATCTAAGTTTTTGGTGTTTGTTAACAACATAAGTGATGACTTACCATGTGCTAAAGTACTATAGGTACAACTGATGAAATGCACATGGCAATGGTTGACCCCTAAAAAAGGTGAAAAAGATTGAAGCCGGTGTCCCGATGATTTAATTTATTGAGTCGTAAGGAAGCCGTACTATCAAGAGGGGTTACTCTTTGGAACGCTTGGGGAAATCTTTTTGCATGATCACAAACCATACTTGCACCCCCACAGCCTTCCTACAACCTTGGTGGAAAAAGACAGGAAATAGATCTGCTGAAAAACAAACTAAATTGGACGAAATCCGAATGGCTCGGATTTGGTCCGGAATTCCGAATCCTCAGAAAATTCTAGATGGGTTTTGAACTGGTTCCGGGCTTAACTCAAACCTTCTGATCCCTGCCCGGATTCGGTTGGTTATTATCCGGATTATTCCGAGTGGCCCGGAATTCCGAGCTGAATCCGGATCCATTCCGGACTGTACGTTTTCTGTCAAAACGGCTAGTTTTTCAGTGGACCTATTTAAGTCGCCCCTTCTTCTCCAAGAGGGGCACCCGACTAGAATATCTTTGGCCACCATTGTTGCAAGCTTGAAACTCGTAGATCTCTCTCCCTACCCACTCAAACACCTTGTCCTTCTAAGACTTGGGAGAGTTGACCTAGATCTACACTTCCACCAAAGCGATTTGATTTCCCCATCCATTACATTGAGGAACTTGTTACTCTTGGGTTCGTTGGAACCCTAGACGGTCGTGGTCGTTCTTGTGGCTTTGGGAGCCGCGGGGACTAGCCGGGAGTCTCCAATTGAGTTGTGGAGTCGTGCCCCGGCCTTGTGATTCTTGTGGCTTTGGGAGCCGCGGGAATTTGGTGAGAGCCTTCAATTCGGTTGTGGAGTGTGCCTCATCCTTATAAAGGTTTGTTGCCGATCTCGAGGGCAGACGTAGCTTCCATTGGGAAGTGAACTTCGGTAAACATCTCCGCGTCACCGTGTGGTTACTCTTAACCTTCCTTTACTTGTATTGCTAGCTTATCTTGTTTAGAATATCTTGCTAGCTTGTATCTTGCTCATCATATAGGATTGTTCACCTAGTTGCATATCTAGAGAACTTATATTTGAGCAAAGCCTTAATTTGATTAAAGAAAAGAAAATTTATAGTTGCCTATTCACCCCCCCCCCCCCTCCCCTCTAGTCAACCTACTCGATCCTTTCAGTATGTCAACTGCTTGTTGTTCCGGAGTCGAATAGCCGATATCTACAAGCTTATGAAGTATCTTGTTGAACTTAACTTTGTGCTCCCTCATCGAACCACCGCTCGTGAGTTTTGCACGACCAATGTTGACTTTTGAATTTGTATGATGCATGAAATATCTGGAAACAGAACCGAGCTTTCAAAGCTTCCATGAAACGGAAGTGGCAAAAGTTTGGATAACAATCGCTAAGCTCGTCACTAATACTGTCTAGCAAAACCAAACCCACTTGATACTCATCTTCCTCCATAGGAGAATGTCCTCGCACAGTTCTGGAATAGGGATGTCCAGAACATGCTCCAACTGGCGACCTAGAATTTCCCTCAAATCGTGAACCCATTCCCCAAAGTTCACGCTCTTTGCAGTCAACTTTTCAACTCTTAACAACTCATTCAGATTATCGCAATCAAAGTGATCCATTTTCTACAACAAACAAGTTTATTTAGACTCTTAGTTTATTACTAATAAATTTGCACTACTTTAACTCAATTAAATTGAATCCAAGATATGCTCCCACTAAGCCGAATAATCCTCGTGATTGGCGCTAAGTGATCCAGGACCCGAGAATCCAACAGGCCAAGCATGGATACATGTCATGGCATGTGGACGATCGGTAGGCGACCATGCCAGTTGTAGCAGCTACAACTCTTGTTCGTCTTTCGACGGATGTGTTCAAAACTCATAACTAGTTATGCCTGGACTTCAAGACAACCAACCATTCAACGCTGTATGAACGGTTCATGCACGCCTCCCCACCACCTGGCCCACATGACTCATGGATACATGTCGCCCGGAGATAGCCAGTGGGCTTGACGCTGCCACGGTTGGAAGAACATGATCTCATAGATATTTTTATGATGATTCACCCTAATAAACTTCTAATGCGCAATCAAGGTGCAAACAACAAAGGAAAACATCAAAGGCAATTAATAATTCATGTGATTTGGTATAGCCTTGTTCTTCCTCGGGAAGCCTTGACGCATTTCCTTGAGGATCCTCCATCTTCAAAATTCCCGGTACAACAAAATTCCTGAAGGAAAATCGGCGTAGCCAAAAAACGCGCCTTGCGCTGCCGCGGCAGAAAAACGGCCTTTTTCCTGTCGTGGCAGGGTACCGCCGGTTTTCATCGGCGCCTCCTCCCGTTCTTTGCGACGAACTCCTTCGCTTGATTGTTGATGATGAACTCAACAATCACTTGGCATTGGCCATCATTTTAAAACACCGTAACAAAATAGCTATACCAAAACACATGCACACAATCCTGCAAAACCAAGTTAGACGCCTCTAACTTTGTTTGCAAGTTTTAGCGTGGCTTGTAGGTTCTACGGAATTACCATTACTACCTACGTCATTGAAGCACGGTTACCCTTGT